>VZTA01008238.1:0-138351 GCA_013398855.1 Mohoua ochrocephala
GGAGCTTTTGGATGACAGGTGTGGCACAGGAAGGTAAAAACAAGCCCAGATTTCATAGAGATGCCCTCGCGGGCACAGCAGCTTATGTATCACCTGTTTTTCTCATAAAAATTGCAGCTGACATTTCTTTCCTCTCTCAGCCTTGGTTCCACCTCGTGGGCATTGAAAGGCACGGGTTAACGTGAGGCACTGAATAACACAAGGGAAATCCTACAGGGATTCTTGACCCAGCACAAAACTAAAAATCAGTGCAGGGAGAAATATTCAATAATACCCTGAGAGTACAGGGTTAAGATGCAGTTCTGACCCACCCATGCCAACACAGCTACAAAGTAAATCATCCCTTCTCATGCTCAAAACAGCTTTTTTTTTTTTCTCATTTCAAGAGAACTAAGGCATTTTTTGAGAACTTCATGTTTTTATATCCTCCTGTGGCACTAAGCTCTAATTGGTGCCTATTTGTATCAGTCTAAATCTAAACCAAATCTCTGGCCCTTTATTAGCTCTGATTTTTCTTCCATCACACAGATAGGATACTAATTCTGCCTTACACCATCTTGTAGGATATTGCGAAGCTATCACATTCTGAATTTGGAATATCAAGTAAGGCCTCAATTCTCTTCTCCAAGAAAATCATTCAATTTTCCCTTCTGAATACATCAGCAGGAGCTCACTGCTGATTCTGAAAACCCCAAGTCTCCTAAGCTCTTGTTGCTGAAATACAGAACCTTCTGAAGTTCTCACTTATGGTGGATTTCTTATGAATTTGATACAATTTGAAAAACCAGATATTAACTATTTTGATATAAAATCAGTTTGTGGGGGGACTATATATTTCATATATAACACATAAAAGATAGTATGCCTCATACGTACACATGTAGGAATACAAGGTATAAAGTTTGCCACATGTTGCATCTTTTGCTTTACTGTAGTTTAACAGAATCAATTAATTCAAGGAGAAATGAAAGAGAATGTCAAGTACATAATTTTGCCTTTGCCACAGACCATAGTCTCAGGAATCCTCAAAGAATTACACACTTTTGGTTACTACTGTGCCCCTGATTTTAGCTTTTCCTCTCCCACTGTACTAATGGCTGCTGTAAAGGCACATCATTGATGGTAAAGGTGTAGATAAAGCACATCACAGGTTCTTAAGTGAAAACCCAGAGTTCATTTACTCAGCTTCTATTTTATTTTGCACCTTGTGCCTGTCTGTTATCTTGGGGCCCATTAAATACCTCTGTTAGAAACAAGGGTTACTATTAATCTGCATTAGAAAATCCTGTATCGCGAATATTAACCTATTTGTTTTAACGAATTGCTCTTGATGGTTAAACCAGAAACATAAAGAGAATGTTACTGCCACTGAAAACAAACTAAACCTAATGCCCACAATCCCCACACCAACAGGAGTTAATGCACACTGATCTAGGTACAGGTGCACACACGCTGAGCATACCTGTATCCGAGTTTAAAACAACCTGGCTGTGCCAAGTGCACCCACATTTAGCTGAACTACAGCCATAAAACTGCAAGTTTTCTACTCTGCAATATTATAGCTGTGTTTTATGTGCTCAGCTAATCGCCCCGACAGCTACTCGGGAAAACAAAACAGAATCCAGCCTTACTGACTCCAAGTCTTTGCCTTTAACAAGGCTCTGGTGCGGATGAACACACATCCACTTTGGAGCAAGCTCCAAAGGGCTCATCTTCCCAATTTTTGAGGAAAGAGTGAGTCATGAAAGGAAAAATTATGTGCTCCATTCATCGCATGTCAACAAACAGTACTTGAAAGCTTGGGTTTGTACCACTCCTGTCTAATATTTTGCCTTTCCCCGCACTGACGGAGTTGCAGGAGATGATAAATAAAAGATGACAATCTTCCAAAAGCAATTCCCTACGATCAAAAGGGTTCTAACAGAGTACAATCAAGAATTTTTGTTTCTGTAAGCAAGCAATTTGTGCCTTATAGTTACATAAATCATCCAAACGAGGGCCAGAAGAGCATGAAAAACAAGTAAGTCTGCTGAGTAAGTGACTAAACTTCATTATCGCAGCCATGCACGCAGCTCTAAATAAACAATTTGAGATCTTGTGATTGAAAACACACCTTTACATCGTTCATCAGCTACTTAAGGCCCACCACCCAGGGAAAAAACCAAATCACCTCCATGAAGTTAACAGAATCACCAAAGGACATAGTGAAGAGCACATCATCTGTAACCGAGCCTGCATCAAATTCTGCTGTAATTCTGAATAATGTATAAATTAGAAATGGTGAGATTACGACCAACTGGCAAAGCGAGTGCTTGGGCACTGTAGTCTCTCAGGATTGTTAAAGCCAGCAGCGCCTATAAATTAAAGAAAGCAAAGGAGGGCACGATGGCAAAACTGAGCAGTTTATTTCCAGAGAAATCCTAAAGCTGTAAAACTTTCTTCAGCTGCCCTTCCTAACTCAGGATACTGTGAGATGCACATTAGTGGTGCACATCCTGTGGCTGCTAAACACGAGGCAAAACAACCAAGGTTTTAAGAGCAACTTCACATTCTTATGAGAAATAAACATATAAGAAGGAGATAATCAAATAAACTCTTTTTTTTTTTTGTAGATAAAGCATTAGAAAATTCAGGGAAGCACAGGACAGGACAACACCTTTCACAAAAAATCCCCCACAAACTTCTGAACTCAAAGAGGAGGAGCTTCACAGGTTCTCTGCAGTCCTCAGTAGCACCCAGCACATGGGATTCACACAGAAACTGAACAGAGCAACACAACCCCAAATTTAAACTGTACTGCAAACAGGAGTTACCCCCTTCTCTGTCTGGTATCTCTGAAGATACTGATAACTAATGAACGGTACTCATCTGGCTTGCCTGGAAGCCATCAGCTATGGAAAGTAACATGCAGCACGAACAGATCCACACAAAAAACTGGTTTCTCTCAAAACTCAATAATGCAATTTTAAGAAAAGCCTAATTACAATAGAACCAAAATTAGGTGCTAGCAAGGTCCATTAAAGGACCTCAGTTAAAACAGATGAACCAGCAAAAAACCCAAACGCGCATAAACCCACAGATTTACTGCCAGCAAGAAACAGAAAAATTTACTAAATAATCTTGCAGAAAGCCTGTGGTTTTCTTTCCAATTTTTTTATGGCAAGAAAAGGGCTATAGCATTCATTTGAAATTTTATGTTACATCATAACTGTAACATTTGATCATTACCAAATAAATTATGTTAATGAATTCTCCCATACACCCTAGGGTGTCCCAAGACCTGAGGGAACCCTTGCCCATGACCACTCCCCCACCCACCCTTAACAAAGTCCCAAGACTCCAACGTGGGCAGAGCCCAGGCAGGCGGGAGAACTCAAATCAAGCAACAGAGAACTACATCCCTCACGACATCCAGCCCTCTTCCAGTTGGGAACATCTCTTCCCATCTGCATTGCTTCTTGCCAGTCCTGTTCTGTCGCTGTTACAGCTCATTTATTTGGCCTTCGTGGCCCAACTTCAACATTTGGCCCCAAGGCAGTGACAAGATGGAAAATAGGTCATGACCTCCACAAACCCCTCCCTTCTCCGACACCTTCTCTCAATACTGGATTTCCATCTTTCCTCTCTGACAGCATCTGCCCAATAGCAACTGGGACAGAAATATATAAAATTTCTATTACATGGAATGGAAAATTCATATATTTCCAATTAGGTAATAGGCAAGGTCAGAAATAGATGCCAGTTTATCCCGACCTGCCTCCTGTTACCCTTCCTTTCAGAGAGCAGCACTTCCTCCTACAACCAGCCTGAGCTGGGAAGTCCCATGGACTTCTTTATTTAAGTGCTTATCAACAGAAGAAACATTGCTAAACTGCTCCTTAGCCTGTAGCACAGTAAATAAATAAGTTTAAAAAACAGGGAAGAGGAACCAAGATTCCCATCTCATTGGAAGCAACTCCCTATTTTGTGGAATACAGCACGAAACTCATTCTTTCCTACGAGATTTGTACCTTCAGAACTCAATCCAGACGATCTTTCAGAACAAAAGCCAAGCATGTTCTGTATCTGAGACATAAATGCCGATAAAGCAGTCATATGATGATGCAATTCAACACTGATAAAGTGAAAGAGTGCATGTAAATAGCTCAGCCTGAGGTCGTGAAGGCAATCACTGACAAAGCCCCACATCACAGGCCTTCATCAGGTTGACTGCAATTCCCACTTGACTTTGCAGTTTACACTCAGAATGAGTAAAAATAATAGGGGAAAAAAATGCAATTTTTTAAGCTAAACAAGGGCCAAACCCCGAAAATAAGTAAAAGCACATCTATTACGCAGTGATACCCTAAAACAAAGGAATTTTGTAAAATAAAATACTTGAAGAGGCTACCATTTCCCAGGCCAAATGAATATTAAGTGAAAGACCTCAGATCCCATGTGAGAGTTCCGAAAGTCCTGCTGCATTCACAGTGACAAATGAAATTCTTTATTACTGCAGAGATGACTCATTTATGGGGAGATATCGACACCACAGGGGAAGCAGCTGTCTGATTAAATGAATATTTGTCTATTCTTATCCATTCTCTACGAGCCTGCTCCAGCACCCACTGAAGTGCGCCTGATCTTTGCCTTTGGATCACAGTAGGATCAGTTTATCCCCGGCCAGGAGGTCCTCTCTCACTCACTGCTCCGACTCCCTCCAGCACTAAAGGACTGTCAAGGACGAAAATCAAAGGAAATAAACCCCGTGGCAGTTCTGTCAGCCAGATTCTCTACAACCCACAGCCTCATTGATCAGCCACAGAATCATGGAATCATTTAGGATGGAAAAGATCCAGCTGTTCTCCCAGCACTGCCAAGCCACCACTAACCCGTGCTCCCGAGGGCCACATCCACACATCTTTCACATCCCTCCAGGGATGGGGACTCCACCACTGTCCTGGGCAGCCTGTTCCAATGTGGGACAACTCCTACATGGCAAAACTTTGACTCTTCCTTGCTTAATCAGCAACCACCACCTGGTGGTGCATTGTCTTTGCACAGCAGAAGAGCGCCTATTTTTGATTTTTTAACACTTTCACAAATATCCAGGATAAAGACATTGATGCCCTGAAGCAGCACTTGGGAATGGAAGACTTTTGTTCATTCCCTGATCCTGTTTTTCACTGACAACAGGGGTCTCCCACCCCCACAAACTCTGAGGGGAATAAAGTTCCACCAAGCTTCTGTATGAATAATCTCAAGGCATTACTCTCAGCTCCACATATTAAGAAGTAATGGAAGGCTATAAGCTAAAATAGGCAGCAAAACATATTGCAGATCGTCCTTTCTGAACTGAAAGGATCACTGATTGGAAGAATCCCAACTGCTGCCAATTACTGTTAAAAGTAAAACCAGAGAAGAATATTTGGAATTTATGTTCAGATGGGCTTAGAAGTGTACTAGCTCCTTTGCAAGGAAGCATACTTGTTGTTCTGCAAAAGGAATAGGGCACCTCAAGTTCCAGGTGTTGGGCAAAACCACCTTCATTTTACCCCTCTGCTGTTGCGAATTTCTCTCCAATTATATTTGTGATTTTCCAGCACTTTCTGCTTCTCTATTTATTTGAATCATTATTTTTAGATGGGTATTAAATTTATAAATAGTATCAGAACACCAAGGCTCTCTTTATGCCAACAACACAGTGGTTTGAACAGGACGGGTCACAGAACATAAGACTTACGTAAAGAACATTTTGGACCTCAAGGTACATTTGTGTGACATTATTTTCCACCATATATAATCTCTCCTTCAATCACAGAGCTATATTACAGACTGTGCACACATGTTTAAAAATTACACTGGAAAATATAAATCACTAAGATGGTTATGTAATAGGAGGTGAATTATCTCTTGGCTGAAATCATCTGGAAAAAAATCTAAATCTCTTGAAATCATTGGCAAATCTTTCAGGGATTTCAATGAGTTAAGATTATAATATATACTGTTATAAAACCAAGTGTTCCTTTCTATCCTTTACTTACAGTTCCCTATCTCTAAATTATCCTTGTCCATCTCAAACATCTCTCCCGGAAGAAGGCTGGCTCCTCTCAAGCCTTCTGCTTTTTTATCATTAAGTTTGCATATTGAAGTTGGTTAAAAAGGGATAAAATACTCCTTCCTGTGTTTCACACTTCTGCAACAATGATCATGACTACAACTATGCAGAGACTACAGCATAATGATGGTTTATTGCCCAAAATAATGGAATGTGTGCTGCTAAAAATCCAGCCAGATGATGTACAAAATGGCTAAACTGCAATAAAGAGAAAACTGGTGTTAATTAACCTTTTCAACCACCTGCATATTCATCAGCTGTAGCAGGACCTTGGTTCCTCCCAAGCTGCCCTCAGAGAATTTCCTTCGTTCCTGTGTTTCAATGAATTTCTAAGCACTGCCAAGAGCAAACACACTCAGGTTGGTGTCAGAGCTCTGTTCCACAGCGGCGGGGACAAATCCTCCACGGAACTGGGAGGGACACAGGAGCCCTGTAGTGGCTGTGCTGGCACCTCACGTCCACCAAGGACCGTATCCCATCTGCGCTCCTGCCAGCGCCGCATTCCCATCAGCAGTGCCACACCGCAGGCACGGGGAGCATCACCGAATGCTAAACCAAACAGGTTCAGTGCTAGGCTTCCTTAGAAATCCGGGGAAGACAGCCAAGCACGTACTTCCTTAAGCTTGGGAGAACTCGTGCTGCAATGCAGAGCTGGCTCTGGGCACAGCTATTAATTATTTCTGATTTCACTTCTTTGGGAAACCTTTTCCAGGGCCTCATCATTCACCAGGCTAATACCCTGCACCACTCGAGGGTGCACACAGCTCTGTTCAAGGACCTACTGCTAACACCTGCATCGCAGGAAAGGAGGGGTTAGCAAAGGAATTATTGCCAAAGGAGTGGCTGAGTGGTTTGTCTACCCTTCAGACAACACTGCAGGCTTTGTGCTGTCCTCGACATAATCAAGAAAAGGGAAGAAAATACAACTTGGGGGATTTTTCTTGATCCTAAAAATACCCCTGATGCAGTGGCCAGTGGCTGCAGCTGCCATTTGCCACGCACAGTCAGGCTGCACGGCACAGACGCCGTGGCTGTGGGGGCAGTGGGGGATGGCTGGATTCTCCCAAGGAAACACAGCAGCAGCACGGAGAATATAGCACAGATCTCATCTAGTTGCTATGGAGTCTCCGTGCATTTCCTCAGGAAAATTTTGCTGCGATACAGCAGTTACACTGACCAGTCAAAATAACTTCTTTTTTTTTAATCTGTATCATTTTCTGTCTCCAGCAAATGTCATTTTGCAAAACGAATCCATGCTCATAAAAGCCACCCCGCTCTGCACACACAGCTTGCCACGGCAGTTTAAGGCTCACATCAGCATTTTAGATTTTACTCAATCTATCCTGCTAAATCATGTCACTGTACCAAAACCCTTCCAAAAAGGTGTCTATTCATAATCTTTTCCACGAGCAAGATAAAGAGAAACAGGCATCGTTTGGAAAATGACTGGTTTTTCTTTTGCTGTTACATAAAGTTTTGAGGTTTTAATTTATTTGATGCTAGAACGTTATTTCAATAACAAGGGGCAACAGCTTCACACTGACAGAGGGCAGGGCCAGACAGAGTTATCAGGGAGAAACTGCTCCCTGTGAGGGCGGGGAGGCCCTGGCACAGGGTGCCCAGAGAAGCTGTGGCTGCCCCATCCCTGGCAGTGTCCAAGGGCAGGTTGGGTGGGAGTCTGAGCAACCTGGGATAGTGGAAGGTGTCCCTGCCCATGGCAAGGGGTGGAATGAGAGGAGCTTTAAAGTCCCTTCCAACCCAAACCATTCTGTGATTCCATGACTCCCCATAGCAACTAAACAGAGCTAATAGTAAATCCCCGGAGACCCTGTGGAGGGGCCAAAACAGAGGAAACTTGCAGCATTACCTAAGTGGAAATGAGTCTCCCTGGCCTAGAAATGTGGATGGCAGCAGTGATTCCTTCCCCTCAGGCAGCTCTGATGCTCAGCACCATGCTCATCAGCAAAAACAGGAAAGACTTGCTGAGCTTAACTATTCTCCATTCGCATATGGGGGCCGTTTGGGAAATCTGAGTTGCTGCCTCCTCTGGCTCCAGCAATGAGACTAATATCAACACAATGCACGTGATTTCTCTCCTCCCTGCTGCTCTGATGCCTTAAAAAAGAAATGAAGCAGGGGAACAGGAAGGCTCAAGTGGGTCCAGGCAGTCCCCAGTAAATCACGGCCTGAGCAGCAAGGCACGAAGTGGCTTTTGTCTGCTCGAGTCTCCTGTTGCACTGTCAGCCTCACTGGTTTTGAGCAGTGACATGTCTCTGTTAGACATCCTGGCATAGCACAGGCCAGAGAGAGTAAATAATTTAAAATAAGCTTAAATTATTCAACCTAAAACAGCTCAGAAAGGCTTGTAATTATGGTTCTATCGGCTGAAATCATTTTCTACCAGCCTGGGGAAATAAGAGCTACACTCATTTTGGGTGAACACCACTCGTCAATGCTGCCTTATTTTACATACAGGAGCAAAGAGAAGGCGGATCTAAATTATCAGGCCAAAAGAAATCCACACCCTTCCTCAGGCCACGTACGAGAACAGCATCACATTAATACTTGCTAAATATGAAACACTGCAAGTTTTTCCTGGCCCAGACCATCAGTCTCACTGGGCTGTTTCAGAGCACAGGCAAACGGGGTAACTTTTTAAATCTTGTGTTACTTCCCCCCCTTTCTCTTTCTGTTCGTTCTTATCCTGTCTTCCTCAGAAAGGGATTCTGCTGGAGGACAAGAAGCTGACCTTAAACAGAAATGTGTACTCTGAAACCTCCTTGGGCTCACTTCCCTAAAATGTCTCTTTTCCAAAGCCCGAAGGAGCTAATGAACCTGCTAGATTTTGGGGAGGTTAACAAGCTAAATCCTTCATTAGCACCAACAAATTGAAGGTAATTACAGACATTTTTTTAATTGCAGCCTTTGTTGTCAGTCACTTGTAAAAGGGCAGCTAGCATTTAATCCGTACTGATCCAGATGTGGAAGGTCTTAGCATAGGAATGAGTGTTAACGTGGTTTTGAAGCAAACCCTGAAAAACTATAAGCAAAACACTACATCTATTTACAATAAATGGAACTTCCATAAATAATTGCCAAGAGAAAACCCTTGAATAGCACCTGTGAACCACAGCAACTCTGTGAACCACCTCAAATTCACTTAATTACATTTGTCAGATTTCAGTAATTCATATTATATGCTCCAATACTACATATAACTGTGCAACAGTGGGGAATATCTACTCTTACCTGGACAACAGGACAAAAAATGTTGATTTTAGCTGTCTAGGGCTAAAAGGACAGGTTGCTATCAGGCACATTCATCAAGACATAGTTAAGTATGGAAGAGCTCATGAGACATTCAAACAAAGCTACCAGCACCAGGAGTGCACAAAAGGAGCTGCCTGGGACTGAAGCAGAGAACAGGAATTATTTTTTACAAAACTGGAAGTAGCACCTACATTCTCAAAAAGTAACCCAGAAGATGTTTTTCAAGCAGAGTCAAGTCAACAAAGTATGAACATCCATCTGCCTGCCAGCTGTAGTATTTTGCCCCATCTCAGGGAACGAGGTGGTGCCTGAATGGCAACACTCCTGCCGCCCTGCTCAGGGCCACACTCGTTGTTCCCACCCTCTGGATGCTCTATAGATTGGCAAATCCATCCAGCAGGGCACGGCTCCAGCTCCCACCATTAAACTATCAACCCGGCACTCATATGCCACTCTCACTTCAGGTGCCAAACTTTCCCCAGGAGTTCAGTGGAAAAGCCTGAGGGACTAAATTACAGAAGCCAGGTTTCGAAAAGCTTGACACTTCACAGTTTAACATCTGACATCATCATTAAACATTTTTTCTTAATCGCTTAACACAAAGCTGCCCAAACATCACATAATAATTTTTCCAGTGGTGCAGGGAAAGACATGAATTTAAAGGACACAAAATATTTCACAAGGAGGTAAACAAAACCATCCCCAAAGCCAAAAAGTTTACCAGGGATGGTTTCCTACAATGTGCAAATGCTCTCTCGATTTTTTTAATCATTCCTGCTAAGTTAAATTTGCAGAGACAGGATAGGTGGACAGTCACCGAAGGCAGGTGCTGACATTTCTCCTCTCTCTAGGCTGCTCTTTTAAAAGCTCAGCAGAAGTTCTTTTCACTGATTAAGACAAAGTGAGAGATGGAAACCTGGGCATTTTGGACACTTTCATAATTTTATGGGAACAATCACATAATGAGTTAATCCAGCCACAAAATCCAAAGTGTCTGCCATGACATTGGATTGCACCCAGCAAGCTTTACAGTGCAAAGGGATTTCGCATTCCAGGAACATATTTTCCTCCTCCTGTGTCCAGTGTCTCACACAATAGAGCCGACAGACCCTGTTAACCTTTTCTCCAATATTCCAGATATGGATTAATTCCACTATGAAGAGGCACAGTCACCCACAATACCAAAACCACATTGAGATAAATGATCCGTGTTTCAAAATACTGTCTACATATGATTTATTAAGAGCAAATAAATCTTGTATTTCAAAAACTATCAAGGAAATCAATTTAAATACCACACATAAATCAAGGAATTATTAGACAACAATATAAAGGTGAGAAAATTTAAACTTGAAAATTGTTCCTTTCCCATCAGAAGCAAGGGAATTGGAGATCATCAGTCTCGCTTCATTTCAGAACACTGTATATTTGTGCCCATGCACATCACACCCCTCAAACAGGACATGGAGAAAATGAAGCAGCAAGTCCAATCTATTGTGAAGTGCAATGTCATCTAAAGAAGCTCCATTTCACAAGGAAGCAAACTAGCGAGGTATTATTTTCATGCCCAGAAATAGCTCCATAAGGAAAACATAAGCCTGAGATACAGAAGGAAAATGCTCAAAGGGCATCAGGAATAGGCACCTCCTACACAAACACTCCATTACAAAACACCAAAAAGTTTTTTTCATGGCTGGAGAGGCATTTGAAACATCTAGAAATTCTAGTGAATCACAGAGACGTTTGCCAAGGCAAGGAACACACCACTGAACGGATAAGACACACTCCGTGGTAAGGAAAGAACAGTAGGTTAAAGCCTCAATGAACCTTGAAAGCTTCAGTATACAGAGGTCAAGCAGTGAGAGACTCTTTCCCTTCCTTATCCTGATACAAACTCCACAGGGATCCTGCAGCAGGTTCACACCAGGTGAGACAGTGGTTGGCATCCATGAACCAACACAGGAGTGACCAGGAGCAAAGAAGTGGATCTCTGCAGGACCTCCTCCTGCTCGGGATGCCTCCTTCCAGCACACCCAAGCACTCCTTAGCTCCTCCATGTCCCCCTTCCTCACTGAACTCTGGCCCTTCCCAAAGGGATGAACTCTGCAGCTGCCAGGCTCACTGCAGAGCCAATGTACCCAATGACAAACACCCACCCTCGCTGCCAAAGATGTGCTTGAAATTCAAATGGGCCTGGATCTAAGACAAATCTGACAACATTTTCTATATCATGAGAAGTCTCCCATTTTTTCCTTTCGTGAAAAAAGGAGATGGCAATGTGAAACAAGGTCTGCTGTTGAGGTAAAACAAAGCAAACTCATTCCCTGTCTCCTGCAGCTCCATAACAGAAGCCACTTACTGCAAGTTGACTCTTCCCCACGCACGCTGGAATTCTGCTGACAGCAGAATCCCTCCATCCTTGTCTTTCTGAAGATATTGTCCAGCAGTAGCTCTGTGCGAGCTTCAGCAGTGCTTAGGGTGTCAAGGGAAGGACAAAATTCACCTGATGTTATTGGTTCTCAATCTCTTTTAGCAAATGGTCATGAACATTCCAGATGCTGTGGAACATTTTATGCTAAGAATGCTGAACTCATCAATCTGGCCTTCAAAAAGGTATAAAAGTTTTTAAAACCTTTTTAAAATACTAAATGCTAAATAAATACCCAACTACTGCCAGTAGAGACCAGATGTCAAACTCTGTCCTCGTGACTGATGGCAAAATGGTAACAGCCATCAGCCTACCACATCTGTAACACTCAAAAATCAGTTTTATTTGGCAGCAGAATCCATTTTTATATCAGGTTTTTTTCTTTGGGATTTTATTTTATGTGAGTTTTCAAAAATCTTTTCAACACTTGTCACATGCAGAGACAGGAAGCTGTGTCTGCTTTGAGAAGTACTTTAGACAGGGAGAAGCAAGTATGTGTTACACAGAGCCAGGGGCTAGGCAGCTGGATTCCCAGGCTGTAATTCCAGCTCTGCTGCTGACTCAGTGAGTGACCGTCGTGGAATCACCCCGCTTCCCTCGCCTCACTCTGCAAAGGGTGAGCCACAGGCAGCTCTCTCCAAAGACACCGAGAGGCAGGCGGAGCTGGGCCTCACGTATCACAAATTTAGGTAAAATGGAAGTAGTCGTGCCTACATTTCAATAAAATCTATATACTTGAAGCTGCTCACCTTCTGTGTCAGCACCTGGCTTTTAATGCCCTTGATACATTTGGGTATCCACACAACTGTTCAGAAGGCTGGGGGGCTGTTTACATACACCAGTTTGCACCAGTACCCTTTTTTCCACATTGCAACAAAAGGTTACACCTGCATAAAAGGGGAAATTTCCGACTTGGATGCAAGCTAAGCAGACCTGCCTCTTGTCAACTGGTTGTTAAAATCAACAGGATCAATCTCCAAAAGAAAGCAGGAGAAAGTCTTCAGCCTGCAAACCCCTTTCCCCAGGTTTTGAGCGTGGAATAATCCTGTTCATCTTTAAAGACCCACTAAGGATGGCCAAGAGAGATGACGTGAGCAGCTCACTGCTGCTGGGCCTGCTCGCAGCTGTGCTGCTGGCCAGGGGGCTGTCGGGGCCCGGGGCTACGTCAGGCAGCAGCCGTGACGACATCTCGGAACATTCTGGTCCTACCCCAGCGGCACAGAGGCTGCAGCCACGGTTTGCGGTGCCGCTGCCCAGACGGGTCACGGTCACACGGCAAAACGCTCAGGAGGCAGAGCCACGACGAGCCCAC
Organism: Mohoua ochrocephala; assembly: GCA_013398855.1. Lineage (NCBI taxonomy): Eukaryota > Metazoa > Chordata > Aves > Passeriformes > Acanthizidae > Mohoua > Mohoua ochrocephala. The sequence continues at coordinate 13,108 of VZTA01008238.1, forward strand.
GCCCTGCAGCATCCCTGGGAGCTTGGAGAAGGGTGGGATGGTACTAACAGATGCCCAGCATCCTGGCAGAGTGGGAGAGCTAAAGGCACGGCCCTTCATTTATCCTTTCGCACAATCAGGATGTTCCAGGGACGCAGGAAAAGTTCCTATCACGAGGCCAAAGGAGCGATTCGTGCACCCAGCATGTACTGGCGCATGGCACGTATCCAAATGAGGGTTGGGAAACACAGACCACGACACCTGACATATCCCCCCCCACTGTAATGATCCTTCCACAAACAAAATGGATCTCCACTGTAGGGAAAATCCACTCGTTGCAGTGTAAGACCTTTCAAACAGATCATCAAGCTGGAACCAAATTCCCCCTATGCAGAAAGACTTTAAGTGCTGAGAGCAATCAAAAAAAATATTCATTTGCATTTTGCCTCTCATGGACCTGCACACCTAATTTGCTCCTAGCCTCCATTTTCCAAGAAAGTCAACAAAAAACTGGGAGGGCCCCTACTAGGAGATAATCCCATTTCACAGCAAAACCATTTCTTGCTCTTCAGGAATTAAAGTGACAGATACATAAATATCTCACAGATCTGTATCTCACTTAAACTGATGACTACATAAAAACACTACATGTAGCACACAGCCCGTATTTGGGTTGCTCTGTGTATAGGGCGGGTGTGCATAGATACCCCACAAACCTGATCTGCTCTACACCCCTCACTCTGCACAGCACGAGCACGCATAGACACAGACACAAACAGCCCATCCCTGTGCTGCTGTGTGTCTCCTGCAGCAGGAGCAGAACGGAAAAGCCCAGCCTGACCCACCCCCAACCATCTGACTGAAGGCAAGTTTAGGGTGCAGCCAGGCACTTGTTTATGTAACAGCAAGGTACAGCCGCAGTAGAAGGGAGCCAGGAGCAGGGGCTGAATACTAAAAAGGAGGAAAAGCACACAACACTGAAATGTTCTCCATATTTTCTAAGCAAAGCCCACTGGTGGTCCCTGGATCCGAAAATCTGATTAGGAGCCTGCATCACCACACATGCTTACTAACACGAATGCGGCCTGAGCCTGCCTGCTCGCAGCCAGGGATATGCAGCACTCTGGGAAAAGAGATAGCAGAAGGGGCAGTATTAATTCTATCCAGCTTTAATTAAAGCAGTCCAATAGGCATTTGAATCAAACATGTTGAGGAAATAGGATTTGTGAAAATCAGGAAAAACAACACGCGCTGTAATGAAGTAACTGAGGTGGGTGCTGGGCAGATAGAAAAAAAAAGCCCTTCCAGCAAGGACGTGCACACATTAAGTACACTTTTTAAAAAGGCTGTCTTGCAGAGGATTCCACAATCAAAAATGTAATCACAAAAACTACCTCATGCTGCAGTGTCCCATTTAAGGGATTAGGAGAGTAATCACAATCTGCCCCAAGCAGCCCTGCCCAGCATCCAGGCACTGCATACATTAGAAATGTCATTCCTGGTTTTGACAAAGAGAATTTGGATGTGACTTAATGAACTCCGCAAAGCGAGCCTTTGAAAAGTAATGGAGATCACACCCAGAGGTCCCAAAGGCATCAAACAGCCTCGGTCATTTTATTTAAGCCATGCAGTTCAGAATAGAAAAATCACTAAGTCTAAATGCAAAACAAATTCAAAACTGCCCAGGTATGCCAAGGGACCAGATGGCTTCTGAATTCTAGAGATCTGCCAAAAGGATCTGTAAATTCAAACATTACATGGCTGGATTCTGGGCTTTTCTTTTCACAGAGATCTGTGTTGACATGCAATGTGGCAGAAAGGGGGAAAAAAACCCAATTTTGTTTCTCGATATTTTCCCTTCCAGAGAAATTTATAAAGAATGGATAAAAACATGGTGTAAGGGAATGAGTTAATGCATATCACAAGCTAGCGAATCCAGACATGGGAGGAAAGAAACGGCAGTGAGGAGGCATTAACACAGGCACTCCCAATGTATCACAGCCCTAAAAGCTAAGATTAACAGAACCTTCATTTTAGTATTTTCTCCACTACTGTATTTTTTGTGTTCTTAGAAACTATAGAGCGATCTGGCAAACAAGCCATCTCTATTGATTTTTTTATTCTTCTTTATTTTTTTATCCCAAGACAATGAGAGTTGTCATTCCCTCTTTCTAACACAGAAGGAAAACAACAATTTATCATAAATTATGAGAAACCTCCCCAAAATCTGAACCATCTAAAGAGATATGCCTTAAGAGAACTAGAAATTGCCATCAGTAGCAGAGGCAAACCCGGCAGATTGCAGACTCGTGTGCCAGGCCCTACCTAGACAAATACACCTGCAGTGTGCAGTGTAAATACACTGAATCATGGCAGCGAGCCCACAATCCCTTTAATGACACCCAAAAACTGCAACACGCCTCAGCTGATGCTCCCAGCACCCCAAGGCAGGTCCTACACGCAGCACTGAGCACTGCTGAGGAGGTGGGAAGTGGAACTAAAAATGGGAAGTGGGGGGAAACGCTGTCGTGAAGTAGAGAAATGCACCTTCATGCTGCAAAGCACAAGCACAGCCACCTCCCTCCCTGACAATTTCCCCAGATCAGCCAGAGGCTCGGAACACCTTGCTGGGAATGATGGCAGGTAGCTCCAGGCCCTTTGGGATGAAGGGAAAGCGGCAATACTGGCATGCCATCTTTAAGGGCATGATTTCTGTGTGGCTGTGGGCTGCCATGGCTGGCAGCACTCGAATCTCACTGCAGATGGGCCAAGTCCACAGCGGGGCTCAGAGGAGATGGGAAGGGATGCAAAAGGGAAATGTGATAGGAAAGGTGTGGAAAATGAAGGGGAGAGCATTGCACATGGCAGCGAACACCTGTGAAGTGCTGCACAGACAGAGGAAGGGTGGGGGAGAAGGGGGGAAGGGGGCCAGTTTCCCTCTCATACCTTGCGTTTCCGATCGGCCCTAGAGATTTTCCGCTGCCTTTTCCTTTCCTTCTCAAGGTTTCTCTCCCTCTCTTCGATTTCAGACTCTCGAACTTTTTTAATGGAAGCGGCTGCATGAGCCATTTTGGCGAGGAAAACACCAGCTCCAAGGAAGCCGTTCCCACCACACGCGGATATCCAGGTGATTTATTTTTTCCGCAAGGGCACTGGCTGGGAGCCAGAAGTTCACGGCGTAATCCACTCTTCCTCCTCCGGCACCCCGGGAAAGGTCACGGCTCTGCCCCAGCCCCTGCAGCACCCATAGCTCGGGAGCAGGAGAGCCGTGTCCACGCACGCAGAGTGCCAAAGTGCCCGCAGCCAAACACACAGGAGCAGAGAGCAGCCGGAAAATACCTCCTAGCAGGCTGGGAGCCCTTCAGCTTGGCTGTGGCTGCGAGAGAAGGCGGGCTTCAGACTCAGCTGGGAAGGAGGAAAAAAAAAACCCAGGGAGGGGGGGAAAAAAGGAAAAGAAAAATCGGCCTTTAAACACACATCACCAAATTGGGAAGGTCTTTTGGGATTCCTCCAGAGAGGCTGCGTCTTCTGGCTGTGAGGAGGGCTCCACTTCAGCATCCCCGGCAAGTGGGGGAGGGGGCAGCTCCCGTCAGCTTCTCACATCGCCTTTACGCAGGGTGAGAAGAAAATGGTGCAGTCTGACTTACTGACTTGCTGCTGCTGCGACCGGCTGTGCCGGAGCCCGGCACACGCCCGCCCGCTCCTCTCCTCCTCACGAGCTTCCCTCGCTGCCGAGGCGGTCCAGAGGAAGCCGGGAGGGAAATGTGCGGGGATGGGAGAGCCCAGGCTCAGCCTGCTCACCTGCAGGCAGCAGGAGAGACGCCTGGAAAGGGCTGGCAATGCTCAAGTCCTCATTGTGCCTCTCTGCAGCCACGTGAGGCTGCACCAGGAGAGCTGCATTCAGCAGCCAACCGAACGCAGCGAGGAGGGACAGCACAGAGCACAGAGCAGCATAATCCGGGCTCAGCCTGCCCCGCTCAGCTAAGCCCCACCAAAGTAAAAATAATATCACCGAGGGTGCTGCTCGTTATTATCCAACCCCAAACGCTGCTTCCAGGCACTTGCTAAGACAAGTTCTGAAGGCCTGCCTTGAAGATGGACAGTGCTTATAGCTGTGGACCAACAGGGACCAAAAGAGACAGTGACGGTATGTTGTTAATTAGTCCCCTCCCACTCCCCAAATATCATTTGGGTTTGGAACACTAATTACTAGCATTAATATCGGAGACAGATGGGTCTGTCATCTCCTCATTGCTCATCCCCCTGCTAAACCAGCACATCAAAGTTCTACTCCCGCCTCCCTGGGTAACTCTTATCACTCTTAGCATCAAGCTTTTATTCACCAAAACAGGACACGGGTAGATCAAAAAGAGCCTTTGCATTAGTTGCTAGCAGACATTTCAGCTCCCTCCAACACCACTGCTCCGGTCTCTGCAGGCAGGTGCTGAGGGAGAGGCAGGATGTGACTCCCCAGTGCAGCACAGCTGTCTGCATCCCTGGCTTAGTCACCACCTCAGAGTCACAGGGACGTGGCAGCTCACCGACAGCAGCACCAAACCCCTCCAAACCAAAGAAACAACTCCCTGAGCCAAGTTTCCCTCTGCAACATATTCCCTGACTTCAGGGAATTGTACTGAACGGTCCCTAGAGCCAAGCACCACGAATTTCTCTGTAACATAGCCCCACCACATGAGTGACAGACGTCCTGAGAGCTCTTCATGTGACAGCAGCTCACAGATCAGCCCGAATTCCCCCCTCCCGTAACTGTGGTACCCACAGAACTCGGTGGTCTCCAGTTCATGTGAACCAGGACCATTTACTGTCACCATGGAACTAATCCTCATTGATGACTTCTGTTCTTACTATAAGGTTTCGCTTTGAGAACATCACGGACCAAATTTTCACAAAGGATTATATATGAAAACTACAAAGCACTACAAAAGCACCTTTAAAACAGGGATCTATTTTGTGTTTGAGCCAATGATCTGTGCATTCAATCAAAAACACATTTCTCCAGTGGAAGGAGGCATGGGAAGTAGCAGGTCAGGGAGTGCCAGCCAAGCTTTTTCTGGCTCCTCTGTTCGTACAGGCTGACTTTCTCCCATTTGTGAAAGATTAGGCTACACAAAGCTAATGGCTAAAACGCAAGTGGCTGCAGCAACAGCCACCAGCATAGCGAGACAGGTGGAGGCAGCCATGGGAATAAAATAAAGGGGGAAATTGGAATCCTTTATAGGACTCTGGCACACCTTGTCTTCTTAACATTGCATGAACCTCACAGGTAGCATCACTTGTAAACCAGGAATTAACAGCTGGTAGTCTAGAACTGAACTTTCCTGATACCTTTCCAACCTTTTCAGGTTGATCTTAAACAAGAAGTTTGAAAATAAGACCAATTCACAAGCCACCACACTTAAAAATCCCAGTCCTAGGATTTCCCTAAATCATGGATCAAGGTATGTAAGCCACTAAATGCTTAAATCCTGCTACATGGTGCACACAGTAGGGTTTGGTACACAGAAGGGTTTACGGCAATCATGATTATTAAACCATTTGTCATCTTTTGATGATTGATACATGCAGGCTCATCACCTCAGTATCAAATAATTATTCTTTCAGAAAACTCACTTTAAAGTTAACCAAGGACTCAATGTACTTTCTGACCCAAGCTACACAAGAGAAAAACATGAGACACTGGAACTGAACAAGTGAAGTTCAAGTTGGTGGCAAGTAAAATAAAATGATTCTTTACAGGATTACTGGTAAAGAAGAACTTCAGGCCAGCTCTATGGGTTCATTGTTATGTTCCACAAACATTTTCTCCCTAACCTCAAAGAGACATAAAAATATTTCATCATTGTGTGGCAAAAACAACAACAAAAAAAACTACTTTCAGTAGATTATTTTGGAAAGAACATATCTTGTCTGGGGAGAAGAACATAAAGTATGTATCAATATTTGACACAGCTTATGTCCCTGCAGGAAAGAAGTGTTCTGTTTTAAGACAGATTTTCCTAAAAAAAAGTAGAAAAAGGCTTGTCATCGCATTGCGTGTACAGATCCTAACAAAAAGAAATCCTTCTGCAGACATCAGTCTGAAGATTACATTTTCAAGTAAAAATGGAGACTGAGCAATTTCCCCCTAAACATAGAAAACGTATTGTGGAGGTGCTCCATCAGAAAAGCAGAATCTACAGCGATGCTGCCACAAACGGTGTGTGGGAGGGGAGTGGGAGAGTGGGCAGATGCACAATAACAGGAGAAGAACACAGCTCCAGAAAAAGGGTGGGTTTTCTCTGAAAAGCATGTGTCATCCTCAGCTCGGAATGTAGGAATACAGAACTTGTGAGATTCAACAAATTCCCATTTGGGATAACAAAGCTTGTAAGGCTTCAACCTGTACAGAGCCCTGCGTGCTCTGTGAACAGACCCCGAGTGACGAACCTCACCGTGAGATCCAGAGGTGGGGATGCTTAACTGGGGTTCCAGCTCCTGCCTGCCTGTGCACAAACTGGCAGAAAGCATCAGCTTCCTGACCTGACCTGCTGATTTCACAGCCTCCAGGTTATGTTCTCTGACCTGCCCCACCAGCTGAGACCATCAGCTCTGGCACTGCAGTGCTGCAATGGCCACAGCTATGACCAGCACCAGGCTTTACCTTCCAGCTCTCAGGTAGACGGACTCGATTTGCTGAGCAAATCAGCATTTGCAGTCTACAAAAAACCCAGTGGGTGAAACCCAACAGTAACTGAGTACAAGAGGAGAGGATGTAAACAAGTGATTATCTCCCCTGAAGCACATCCACTAACAGAGGTCCAGCTCACAAAAATGAGCTTCTCTCCACATAAATCATGTGGGCAGTGCAAAAACAAAGTTAAAATCAAGCCTAGAAACCATGCTGAGGAAGTGTGACTCAAGTCTGTTCCCAAAGATACCAAAAAAAAGGGAGGCATTGATGGGAAAGCCTTTCATGCTTCAAAGCCAGAATGGAGACTGTTGTTTCCAGTTCTAAGCTCTAGTACATTCAGGAAGCTGCCTGGAAATCAAAACCGGTTTCAAACAGCTAAAAATGGGAAAGGGCTGTTCTAGGCAATAGTTTGGCAAGGATGAAAACTGGACAACTCAACATTTTGCCTACTGTTGTGGAAAACCCTTCTGGACAAGGGAGATTACCATTCCATAGGGGAATTAGGCTCCCTCCAAAGCAATGCCCTGCCTAGCTTGTACACAATAACCCACAGGTGCATCCACAAGATATTTTGCAAATCTGCAACAACCATTATCTCTGTCCCTACGAATTGTGCACTGATTTAAACTTCTGCTCCTTGCTGAGAGGCAGGGCAGGTTAGGCCAGGCTTGGAGGTGTGCACACAGCCACGAGTGGCCTGGAAACCAGAGAGCCCTGGCTCACTGAATTTGCTCACCTCCACCCACAAGCACGGATACCGACCTCCCCTCCGCTGCTATTCCAGCCAGGCTAAATGGCAGAGGTGGGCAGACTTCTCCCTCAGCTCAGGAAGCTCTTCTCTGAGCACCTCCTCTTGAGGGATGCGGATGGAATTGTTTTGATAGACACAAAAATGCTTGGAATGGCAGGGCAGAGTAACAGAGCACTTAATTCAACTATTTAAGAGTATTCAGAGGGATTGTGTGTATTAGCATATCCAGCCATTTCAGTACCTACAGAACTATGTATTCCTAGAAGAGCAGCAAAATAATCCTTGCAGAAAGTAAAAGCACAAAGCCAACTATGGAAGCATAGGTACAGCTATAAATGGCCTCCTGTCTCACTCATTGCTTAATCCACACCCTTAGTTACCAACCACATACCAGTAATTCTATAGGTACGGAATTCTAAAGGTACAGTAACTCTGGAAGTGAGTTAGCAATCACATATCCACGCTGTATAGGTCTCATTTTATATTTCCTGAGAGAAAAGATACTAAGGTTAAAAGGAAAGCTCTTCTTATTTTACTGAATATGCAAAGACTATACGTTCCTCAAAGTTCCGTGCTGGAAATTAGTGTCACTGAACTGGAACTGAGAAGATGAAATATAAAACTATGTCCTGCCTTTTTCTGTACCTTGAGTACATCTATTTTATTAATTGAAAAACAAGTAATACCAAAGAAATGAAAAAAGGCAAGTTGAAGCACAGATGGACCTAAAGCAGACAGTCTTAACATCTTTCCCTTCTTTTCTGTTAGACCACCTGGGTATCAATCACAGCAGCGACACCTTTAGTGGATAGCACCAAGAACACATCACAGATGATACAGTAATACTTCAAATACCACACCTCCCCCTTACACAGTGGGTTTCTGTCTTGAAGGTGTTCGGTTCAACACTGACAAACTTTAAATGCAATTAATAATTAACCCAGGGGGAAAAAAGAGATATTGCTTAGCTGCCTTCATCTTGGGAGAGTTACTGGAAGTAGTAATCTGCCCTTATAAAATTATTTTTCTTGTCTTATGGATGAATAAAATGAGATATGTTCCTAGTAACATAAGAACAGTCACTGTGGGATGAGACCAAAGTCTTCTGGTTCCAACAGTGGTCAAAAATTGGGTATCTAACGAAGGGCAGAAAAGGACAAACATGGATGATAATTTCAAGTACTCCAGCAGCTTCTGGTTGTTTCAGACTGCTGGGCATCCGTGCCAGGCATTTCCAGTTCCGCAGCCATCCTCACCGGCTGTTATCCTTCAACTTGTGCAGACTCTCTCTGAACCTTTCTGAATTTTCAGCATCCACAACACACGAAGGCCAAGTTCTGCAGCTCAATTACGCATCCAAAGCACCACTGTCACAGGTGAGGGCTTACAGACCAGCAAGGAGGCAAGATAATTGCCATTACAGAATCATGGAAATCCTTGCAGTCAGCCTTTTCTGCTGCCCAAGCTGTGCCGTGGCAAAGAAAGGCTTCGCACACACCAACAACTTCCTGAACACCAAGAAAAGTATGTAGAGAGGCTCTTCAGAGACTGATGTCTCTGCTTTAAAGAAATACCCCAGTTATGAGGTAGAGGCATCCCAGCTGCATCCAAGCTGGCAATTCAAGAAGCACATTTGTTTCATCAGAATCCTAAATAAACTAGAGACAGATATTTCTCACAAGAGTGCCCATCCCGTGGTTTTCCAATGACCGCTAAGTTGCATTAACTCCAAATATTGCTCCGCTTGTATTTGTTTTCAAATGGTAGAAAATATTGATGTCACATTCTATTTTAACTAAGTCAAACAGGGCCTCTTGCAATAGCTCACTAAGGGCAACAGCAGACATTTTATTGATTTCAGTGGGTTTGGGAACAGGACCTTGATTATTTAATTCAACACTGCAATGTGCCTTCTCATCTTCCTTCCTGCCCTACCTGCTTTCACCTTTGATTATCGTGTTTGGCTCTGATCTTGTGAGGGCAGAAGCTGCCGTTAACACAAAGAAGGATCCAAGGGACCATCCTGAAGGTGCTTCAGACCTGCCGGGTCTGATTCCCAAAGTGTACGCTGTGTTCCCCAGGATCACTCCTCACATGCCCTCATCCCAGCACTTACACTGCTGGATCTGCTGAAAAGGGGCAGGGCCCCACCTTCTGCAGGTGCAGCTTCCACTCACAACACCAGGAAGGTGACCCACAGCCAAGAGCAGGGGATCTTGCTGGGGTCTGCATTCACGCTGCTGCTCCCCCACTACCACCTAGTGCCACAGGTAAGTTGGCTCCAACAGCCTGAGGGAATGCTCCTTCTCCAATCCTGCATCCTGAGACAGGACATATTTCAAGCTTAAGGGTAATTACCTGGGAAAAAGTCACAAAAAGCAAGTTACACGCTGAAAGATACCTCCATATATTTCATTTGTGTCCCTAATGGATCAGTCCTACCACTTGTAATTTAAAAGTTCTATTACTTGTTTTCCCAAAAACAAGGGGAATATAATTTAAAAGTTCTATTACTTGTTTTCCCAAAAACAAGGGGAATATTGCCAATGACCAGGCTGAGGAGTGAAAAGGAGGGCTCTTCATTCTAACCCCACTGACCTACCTGATGCAGTAGCTCATTCCATTCAGGAATTATGCTGTTACAGTAACGTGGCTGGACTACAGTGCTCTGTGTAGTTTAAACAGTTTAACAGAAACATTGGTTGATCTGGAAACAGAATTCTGTTCTCTCAAAGCCAAGAGAGCGATGTAAATAAAAATAATTTTACCGATTATAATGATATGAAAAATAATTATGCCAGGGCAACAGGAGCTTATAACAGGAAAACTGACTTGTTTGCCACTGGAAGCCTTAAGCCAGTGTGACCCACATCTCATCCACTTTAAATCCCTTCAGTTGCAACCTCGCTGCTGCACATAATCAGCTCTGCTTACGCACCCTTGCTGTTACGAGTAGAAGCGTGCCTGCACTTCAGTGTTGGACTAGGTCACATGGGCTCACGTTTGAATGGGCTCTGTCTACCTCGAATTCAAAGGTTACCTGCCCACAGCGATCAAAAAAAGGCTTGACCGATTGCTACTGACACAATTATTATTTTACATGTATGCATATGGATTTTCCCACTGTTTCTAACAAGAGAAGACCTCTCTGATACTTGTTTATAAAAACAGAAGATGACATTTTGCACTAAGGATTCTCAAAAGCTCTCAGACACTATTTTTAGATACACCCCAAATTAACAACCATAGTAAACACATTAGCATGTACCACGTATTTTTTCTAAGCTAGATGTTTTTCACCTTTGCCTCACCACGGAAAGAGGGTGAAATTCCTTTACTTTTGGAGTCTCTTCCCCCACCAAATAACTTCAGCGGTCCCAATGTGTGACCGAACCAATACAGACATAGCATTATTGCCTATGGAATACTGAATTCCATATACACAGCCAAATGGTGCCTTTGGCAGACATTTCTTTGGAAAGGACAGCAAAAGAACGTACGGAATTTGCTACAGCGTGAATCTCAAGGCTGAGCGCTTTCCGCTCCCCTCGGGCACCCTCGGCAGCGGTGTCTCGGTGCCTTTGGCGCAGCACCCTGGAGAGAGCCCAGCACCCTGGAGAGCGCCTGGGGCGGGGACGCACAGAGGCGCGGAGGGGAAACACGAGGTGTAGCCCCTTTAGGCTGAGGGAGCCGCTGGGGACACGTCCTGGTCCCCCCTCTGCACCCCCTGAGAAGTCAAGTTTCAAATTCTAAGAAAGGTAGATGTGCTTCCTGTGGCACAGGCTTATTTCTGCTGGAAACATGGAAGCAAATGAAGCACAGCCAGCGTTGTGCTTCCCACCAGGAGTGCCCGGGGAATGGATGGCAAACGATCCCCCTCTCCTGGTCAAGTAACGCTAAAGCAGCCGTGGATTCCCATTTTATAGAATCACAACGATTTGTGTTGGAGGCCTCTTAAAGCTCATCCAGTCCCGCCCCCTGCCATGGGCAGGGACATCTTCCACTATTCCAGTCCCTTCCACTAGCCCCGTCCAGCCTGGCCTTGGACACTTCCAGGGAAGGGGCAGCCACAGCTTCTCTGGGCACCCTGTGCCAGGCCCTCACCACCCTCACAGGGAAGAATTTCTTCCTAATATCTCGTCCAAAACTACTCTTTTCTCAGTCTAAAGCCATTAGCCCTTATTCTAGGCCTCCATGCCCCTCTCCAGCTCTCTTGTAGCCCCTTTAGGCTGAACACCCCCAGCTCTCCCAGCCCGGCTCCAGAGCAGCACTGCTCCATCACTGAGCATCTTCCTGGCCTCCTCTGTGCCTGCTCCAACAGGTCCATGCCTCTCCCGTGCCGGGCCCCTCAGGGCTGGAGGCTCCAGGTGGGGTCTCACAAGAGGGGAGCAGAGGGGAACAACCACCTGCCCTGACCTGCTGGCCATGCTTCTGACACAGCCCATGACAGCTATTCCAGCATCAAAACAGCCCAAGCACAAAGTTTTGGGATGGCTGAAACTCAGCCCTGCTTTAGGGCAAGACAGAACATGACGCTCCCTGCAGCACAAACACTGTGAAATCCTTGCTATCTCTGTGAAGTCCAAAGACACAGACTACAGGGGAATTTCCAGAGGAAGCACCTGAGAAGATCCAAACACCCAAGGCAGCAGAACTGGAGACACATTTTCCCTACGTGACAGATAAAAGCCAGAAAACCAGGTCTGAGCACCAAACCTGGCCTCTGACCAGGGTACAGGGCACTGCTGAAGGGCCCTGCCTCCCTCCTGAGCTGCTGTTGCTCTTTGATCAATCATCTACACTCTTCAGTGAGCACCTGCCAGGCGACCTTTTAGAAGCATTTCATAACCTAATACAAATATCTTTTCTAAGTAGTATCAATTTTAAAAGTCATTTTTGAGTCAGCTAAACACATAGATTCCTCAGAAATCACAGAGGATGGAGCTTTTTGTCCTTCCATGACTTAAAAATGTAATGCAAATCTCACTTTCAAATACTAGCTTTTTCCTTGATCTTCCTAAAAGTAATCCTGTAGTATAATTTTTATGTTTTGGCTTCCAGGCCTGTGTTTATGGGACCATATACTGAAAAACTCCTCAAAGACACACATATACAAAAAAAAAGGTATATTTTCTTTCATTGTGAACTCATCAGGTAAAAGAGCTTGTCCATACCAGTACACCTTCAGTTATGTGAAAAAAAGCATTCCCCAGAATTAAGAGGTACATCTGACACATAGAAAAGAATATATTATCGTGGATCTGTTCCTGAAGTGCCTTCCATTTCCATTAATTCCTGTGGAAGACGAGTATGGAGACTATGTCTTTTCAAACAACTAACAGGAATGGCTCCCAATTCATAGAACAGAGGCAGTGCTATGTCTAGATTAATCACCTTCACTTTAAAAGCAGTATCTTTCTAACAAGACTAATTTCTGAAAAACACTTTGTGACTTACTAGGAGCCTTGGGAATAAAGACCTTACAAAAAGGGAGCTGTCTGAATCACTTTCCCAAACAACCTCTTGCTATTACGGAGATGTGAAAATGCGCTGCAGAGACCATTACCAAAAACACCTCCTTGCAAAAGCACGCTGTAATCTGACAGGCCTGATGTACCTGGGAGCCTTGCTGGAATTCAGCCGTGTTCATCCCTTCACTATCCCCACAATATTCAGTGATTTAACATTTCATCAAGACGACGGCATTGAAAGTGATGCATAAAGACTACGGCAATTTACCCATTTCCTTGTCCTTACTCTGAAAGTCACGAAAGAGATGCTCTCACTTGGAAATCAGACATCTGGCTGATCAGGGTTAAAAATTGATTGTGAGCTGAGGTGGGCACGGTCTGGAAATATTTCTGCACAAATCTAAGCAAAGCTGGCCCTCAGCTGCCAGAGGGCCAGAGGTTCAAATCTGAGCTGGACATATCATTTGTACATACGTGGCAAAAGGGCAGATGATTCATTCACACGGGTTAAGGCTGAGCTCTGCACTGGGAAGGGATAAAGGCAGCAAGAAGAGACTTAATGTTACAAAGGTGGACAAAAAGAACGTCTCAGTCCAGACCAAAGACATACTTTGTCCCAGGCTTTCCCTCAGTTTGTCACCCTCGAGCTCTTGCACAGAGCAAAACAAGCTTGCATCTCCACAACAGGCAGCACTGGATTACTGCAGCCTTTTAATTCCACCCTGCCCACTTCATGCCCCTGAAGAACCTGTGAGCAGAGGGTGTAACAGAGGTAATGCTCCCTCCCGGCTCACAGAGCTGCCAGACTGAGAATTCCTTTCAAGACAAGTTGATGGCACAATCACCCAGGCTGAGTTCCACAGCAGGAGTTAACTGGCCTGTATGGCAAAGGCAGAAGCTGGACTTTCCTGTGAGAGGTAAGTGAAGACAAACACTAGCTAACATTTAACACATCACCAGGGATGTGAGAAACCTAGATTTAAAATCCCAGGTGTCCTATCACCTCAATGAATTAATGGCCCAATTAAAACACTTATTTATGTAAAGTAGAACAGCTCCCAAAAAAGAAGGAACAGACTAGTCAGGCGCTACTATATTTATTTGGGACTTCAGAAACCTCTCTGAATCCAAAATCTCCAAGTAAAGCTACAACCACCAGTCTTTTGACAGAGATCTGACACCGTGCAATGGAGCAGGCTGTCAGAGCACCGAGTCAGCCAGCACATCCACACGGCAGAGCACCCTGGTCAGGTGTAAAAGCAGGAAAGGCACCTCAGCACTTTGTGCCCCATCTTTCATTCAGCTGGGTTCATTTGTAGCCTTGTGCTCTCATGCTTATCTGGTCTTTGTTGGTGCTGGCTTGAAGGTCACTGCATTGCCCACTATTCTATAATGCAGAGGTATGCTGAGACATCATCTTTTCCATACTGAAGGGAAATACTTGCAAACTTTTCAAAATCCTAAAGAGAACAACACAATCCCCAGGATTCACCTCTCCGTAACTTTAACGAGCCAGCAGACAGGATTTACCAGTCCCTTCCCCGCCTTTAGGCATCCTCTCTCTTCCTTGAGGACACAAGGATGCACAGCAGAGGGCCTTCTTAATAAGAATCAGTCTTTAATTCAACATCTGAAGAGAGGGAGGGAGTGGCAGAGAGGAACCAATACGTACTGTAACACCACAGCATCCCCTGCACTGCTGCAGGAGTGCAGAGGGGCCAGGAGTGAAAGAGCAAAGCTGAGCCTGGGGAGGGGAAAAAAGGTTTGCTTAATGCTTGGGGGGTTTTTTCCCACTAATAAATGATGTTTTTCCACGAGTGTATTGGCAACGCCAGTGCTGAGCGCCACACGGTGGCACTCCAGCCCTGCCTGCTGTCCCCAGCAGCCGCAGCTCTGCCTGGTCTAAGGAAAAGCAGGCACCTGATCTCCGGGTGCCAACACTTCGCTCTGCCTTGAAATTATGTTCTCAGGCTTTGATACAGTTAATACTGCCTAATACCTTAATGCAGTGTAGAGGAATACAAGCTGTCCACTGGATAACTAGGTTTTACTGCTTGAAATAAAAAGTAAACTACTTTTCCACCAATTTTAAACTTCTCTTGGGAAAGGACCCCTCCACGTTATCTGTTCCAGGGCAGTGAAATGGCATTTCTGCTGGCCTGAAGCACTGTTACAACTGCTGATTCTCTTCCTCTCCTACCATAACCCTGGCAGACAGGCGCTGCGCCAGTTCATGCTCTCCCACCTTGGAGCAAGCAGGCAGAAGAAAACTAAACAGCAAACCATCCCAAGTTCCTCCTCCCAGAAGGCCTGCTGTAAAACTAAGGAGAAGACTCGATGATGAACCTGATCTAGTTGACAATGTCCCTGCTCATGTCAGGGGATTTGAACTAAAAGGCCTTTAAAAGTCCCTCCCAAACCAAAACTGTTCTACGATTCTGTGATGACACCCAGGGTATTTTAACCCACTAATATTAAGGAAAATCTGCAGGCAAAGCCCTGACCTCCTGGCAGTGGGGGTTAGTGCTGTTCTTCCCACCCAGTGCCTGGAGCTCTTCTCTCCCTGGCACAGCCACCCAGGGCTCCCCAGGTGGTTTTCCTTTCTAAGCACTTCACGCTGCAACAACCAGGAACAGCAGCACACCTCGGCAGTGCTGCTGGGCACAGCCACCCCTTACACACTAACCCCTGAGTGTTAATTGTGGTGTAACAGTAGCTCACACACATGAACAGACCACGGGACCCTGACATACGTGATTTTACACTGCATTTAAGATGAACCACTGCTTCCACTGCTCTCTGTACTACCCAGGACAGAGCACGGTGCCTCCTGCTTTTTGCACCATTATACCTTCTTCTCACTTCTACTCACTTCTCCAAATTTGCTGCCCTGTGGTGGTTTAACACATTGGGGAGGTTACATCATACAATCTATGGTGTAACTGCACACCGTATTCAGAGAGTTTCCCCATGGGAGAGAACAACACAGGATTTCTCACTGACCATCAGCAGAAATGCCTTTGGGATTTAGTGATCCCTTTCAACACAAGGGAAGGACAAATCTTTCAAATGCAAAACAAATTCTTTTTTGCCATAAACACAGGTGCCTCGGAGCACAGTGTTTTCCACAACCTCATCATCCCCCAGAGACAAAGTTGTACCCATCGAGGACGGAGAAGTAACCTTTGCAAAGTCTCCTGCTGGCTTTTGCTCTGTATGGTCTCAGATTAGCTGCTGCTGTGCAGTCAGGTGTAAGGGGACTATTTCTGAATTAACCATGCATCAAACTGCATGTGTGTGCAGGAATAGTCACTTCAACTGCCAGTCTGTACAGGAGGGTACAAGAAACCTGATTATTGCTATTTTGTCCTTTTGTTTCTTCTCCCGAATTCATTTACTGTTGCTGTTTTAACCTGTTCCCATGCTGGGAAAAGGAATTTCTGCAACAAAGATATGCTTGGCAGGATTCTACGTGTGGTCTCACCTCCTATGACACCTTAAACTGTGAGGTACGTACTTAACCTTGCACCACACAGAAATGCACCCAAGGTGAGATGCGTGGGGGGAGATGCAGCTGGTAGCCTAGGAGAAGAGTGAGGGGGCCGTGGAAGGAAATGGTATCAGATGGGAAACGACATGAAACCCTTTTCATTTGGAGGAGCACAAAGAGGCACGCCTACAGCCATCTCTCTCCTCTCATCTCCTCATCGGTACCAGCTCAAATAGGAGATGAACCCCTGTGATCTGGGAGCTGAACACTGAGTGGTCACTGTGAAAAATGATGCCATGAGGAGCCACGAGGCTCCTTTATGAGGCCCCTCAAGTTGCTCTTCGCTGTTCTTTCTTAAGAGCCTTTCAGCAAGTGCAGGGAGTCAAATGCACCACAAAAATCCTGACAAACAGCAGATCTAAAGCCTACACGAGCCTCTTCATTGTGAAGGGCATTGCTAGAACAGCCTGTTATTAATAACAATTTCTTATGGACTTATACAGGCACTGAGAAAACTCAGACTTTTAGCATGACATCACACAATGTGCATGAAACAGCGCACAGAGTAAGAACATTTAGGTTGCAAAGACAAGCACTTCAAACCTGAAAAATTCCTAATTAAGACCATAATCTTTATTCAGCCCCACTATACACATGACCTGTGAGATAGTCTGTAATTAAGGATCACTCACTATATATACGTGAGACCTCTGCCCCCTTCAATGAGCAGGCTCAGGCAGCACGCACTTAAAAAACAGCTTTGAGCACTTATTTTCTCCTTGATGCTCAATGGGTGGCAGAATGACTTTCATTCTGCACGATGAACCTGATTTCTGAAGATTAAATTATTAATTCCCTCATAGGCCTTTCTGTAGTTTTCTCTATTATATACATATATATTTGTAATAAGTACTAATGCATTTATTTTCAAGAACAGCTTTGGGACATGAAAGGCACTTAATCTTCAATTTACAAGGCCAAATGCACCCTCTAATTTTGCCTGCACCAACCAGAAACACTTTGAATCTTATTTTTCAGGATATATTTGTCACATGTAGCATTTGTACTGCAAAAGTGACATTTCTATGGGCTTCATTTGCTATAATGGATGCTCAGAATTTGTACAAGTAGACCCTGAATCACAAGCCACACTATCCAATAAAAGGAGGGAATGTGTTACTGCTGGCTGTCCTTGAAAATACAAGTTTTCCCATGTGAGCAGCATCATGCAGGACCTCTGAGGAGAAAGAAGTCAGAATCCACATCTCCAGGGCAGAGCTCAGTTTCCTAAATGTCCAATTCTGCTCTCTTCCTTATGATCCCACACCTTTGACATCCCGTTTCCAACACAGCCCACGCAAGAACGCCGCCGTCTCCCGACTATTAAATTCACGTGTAACTCAGGTCTAGCTATGCCCTGTAAAAGTCATATTTATCACGGAAAAATAGAGCACAACGTCACCACCAGAGGTCTGCATGGGAGAACACACCCCTCATTTCTGGCACTGCTTCATCTTTATGCATAACTGTCCTCAGACTTGCTCCTGGGAATGTCTGGATGCTCAGAAATGCTGCTGTACTTGACACACCAAGTGTCAGGCTACCGTGTCACCAGCCAGCATCAGCAGTGTCACCACTTGTACCTGTTCCAGACTGCACCCAGGAACTGGTGAAATACGGAACGTGCCTCGGATGAGACAGTTAAAAAACATACAGAAAGGGAACAACCTCCCATCAGCAAGCACTGTATGTAATGCCAGCTTGGCAAACCAGCTCCTGGACTCAAGGGTCCACGATATCTGACATCTCCTTATGCCTTTTGGCAGCAGCCTCATCACCCTTCTTCCTCAATGCTTTACCCTTGCACACAGCACTACTCTCCCACACTCCTTCTCCCAGCCGTATTCTACCCAGGGTGTCCCTGTCCCACCCTCCCCACTGGGTTTTTGACAGATGTCTCCAGGCAGCACTCGGTGTTTTGCAGATGATCAGAAAGCTCGGCTGCAAGCCTGCTTAAGCTCATCCTTCCTGAATTCCAACACCCTCCCTCTTCCCGGCAGCAGCACCACAAAGGCGGGTCCCGGTGAGGGCACCCGGGGACCCGCAGCACAGCTGCCACAGAGCAAAGGCCCCGACAAAAGGCAGGAGCCCGTGAGCCGAGGGCACGGGGAGCAGGGATCAGCGGCGGGGCTCGTTCCGAGCGCATTCCCTGCCCCCGAACACACGGCGTCGTTAGGGCGGATCGCTACTGCGGAGAGCCCCGGTCCCCATGGCAACAGAGCCTGCGATCCTGCGGGAGCCGGGAGGAAGGGAGCCTCGCACACGCCGCGGGACTGACACGGGACGAGCCGATGAGGCTCGCAGGATTCCCAGACTCCGAGGACCTGCACAAGGAATGCTTTGCCACATCAGTGTGCCACACTCCCACAAATTTTGCGAATCTGCCTCTCGCGGCAAACACTGGTGTAGTATGAGGAATAAACACAGCAGGGAGGGACTGTGATCCAGAAGCTGGAGAGGGAGCAGACACTTGCAGGGTATTTCTGGCTCATCTGCTCATTTTCTATTTTTCTTCAGGCAAAACATATTGAAATTCTGGAAAAACGTGTAGAGTGCTACATTCTCTGTGGTTTTGCCAAGCACTCCGATAACTTCAGCAGATAAATATGTCTACAAAAGTAAGAAACCTATGACAGCAGATATGTTATTGTATTAATGCGCCCAGATAAAAATAGAAAACCCGAGTTCCACACACCTACCATCATGCAGATTCATTTCTTAAGCACAAATCTCCACTTCCCACCACCCTTTTTTCCCCCCCCCTACTCTCCAAAGTGGGGGAGGAAAGTGGGTTTTCCCCTCCACCCACACCTTCCAGAGCATTACAGCGCTTACTGTAACATCTACACAGCATCATAAACTGGCTACATTTCTTCTCCCCCTTTGCTTTGCCGACTTCCTCAGCAATAACCCGAGTTTCCATGTAACTGCACTATTGAAACACCATAAAACAAATTGCTCCATTGATATTGAGTAACAACACAACTTTCTTTTTTTCCCCCCTAACAAAAGCCATGCCCCCTTCCTGGAAAACGTCCTGGATAATATATACTGATTTAGACTCTTCTTGTAGTCTGGATTCTCTTGTCTTAAATATTGATTCTCTGTCTGTCTATACACACACATACATCTGTATCCTATTTACTTAAAGCCTCTGCTAAACTAATCACTGATCAGAGTAAAAAAAGCAGTGGAGAGATGCAGAAATTTCTGAAGGATTGTTGCCTTCCCTGCTAACAGGTAGCTTGCTTGTCCTGTCATGGACCCAGCACAAGACTGAAATACCCAATTCTGCAAAGGCTGGGATGGATGAAGATCCATCAAAGAGTGACATCTTGAAAGAGTGTAAAGAACAAGACAGTTGGGGTACAGGGCTGTTGTAAAGCACAATAGATAAGTAGGCTTATTTCTAATTGACCCAGGGCTCAATCCAGAAGAAAATGAGTTCTTGCAGCCTTACCAGCTTTATTAAACTCTATTTCTACAGAAGCCTCCGGTAACAAGAGTCTTAAAACGCATTAGTAAATTATAATTAGGGATTTCTTATCTCTTTTACATGCTTACAAATTAAAATCCAACTAAGTCAAAGAAAGGCTTCCATTGACCCAGAAGGCTTTGGAGAATCTCCCTATAATTTTCACTGATGGCAGCAGGAATTGTGTTTGTAAAGGAAAAATAAGAAGCTAATATTTCACCAAGTGAAAACCACAAAGTGTGGGGAATTCTCGGTGAGTATCATTCTGTAAACCAGGAGAGGACGTGGAAGAAAGACAGCTTTGTCTCGCAGCAAAAAGTGAGGAGAAAACTATTTCACAGTAATTAGTGACATGGGAGCTCAGAGAGCTCAATTAAAGCCAATCCCAAAGCAGCCAGGTCAAGCACTGAGTGCACAGCCGTATCACTCACCTGGAATAAACAATCTGCCCAGAATAGTTGGCTTATGGTAAATGTTTCCTAACATACACATTACCTAAGCCTATTTACCTCAACCATTAATGGCAGGACACCTACACACACTCCGGTGACCTCAGCGTTAGGGTATCACGGCTCAGTTCCTCGGGACAGAAAGAGCAAGGCTTACATTTTGCAAATGAAATTAAATGAATCATTTTTTACCGTGACAATTTTTTCTAACTGCTATAGACTGCATGGCCCAGCAGTGTTGCAGCTGAGCAGGCTCCAGCTACAGTGTCAGTGTAATAGTATTCCACATGGATTTTTTATTGTATCTCTAGCAACAGCTGTGGTATCACTTTAGCTAATTTATTTGGTTAATAAATAAAACCCTCTAATTTACAGGAATGCTTTGTAGCAGCCAGCATCAGCATACTGAGCTATCAATCCCAGGGAGGTGGAGAAGTCACCGTGTGATGCTCCCAATACATGTCCCTACCTAGGGACACAGTTCACTCCTGGGTCCTGGGTTCTTCCCTCGGGAGTCAACAGCTCTAGAAACTCCTACACAAATCACAGAATCATGGAACAGTTTGGGTTGGAAGGGACTTTAAAGGTCACCTGGTCCAATTCCCCTGCAATGAATATAATTTAATGGAAAGTCAGATACCTTTAGACCTTGCCTGCTTTTAGTCTGAATTGTGCTCAAATAATTTCTTCCATCTAGCAAGAATTCAATATACTGATTCCCCAATATCAAAGGTAAATATTTATGAAAATAGCAAATAATTCATTACAGTAAACAACCTCTTGCTGCCTGTCCAAGGCTCCAGCAGCCCAACAAACTGACAACTCTTCTGAACACAGACAGAAATAAGCACTTCTCAGAACAGAACCCAAAAGTAATTGGTTTCCTACCCCTGCCTCCACAGTCTGACACTTCCAGCTAAGCCAGAACAGCAATCTGAGTGTGAGGCTTTTGGTGCCTGAGGAGAAGCGAATTGTTGGTGCTTGGGATGGGGATTTGCACCCTGTGAGGAATCAGATCCTCAAATAACTTCCCAGAGAAACTCAGGAGTGTTTTAGATAACTTGCAGTGAAAACATCTTCTCTGTGGTTATAAAAAATGTCTAGTGAAACTTTTCCAGGTGCATAACGACTTGTCAGTACAACACTCTTAATGAGGCATCTTAGCAGAACACAAAAATACCTATTTTCCACTGTAAAAGTTGCCTTTGCTTATTATAGATGGGGAGAAAAGAAAAAAGAAAAAGAGAGAACAGCATAAGAAATAACTTCCACCCTGCTGAAACATTTCTGCAGAAGAAACTCTCATTTTAAACAACAACAATCACTGTCACTCAGGACTCAAAATTAATGAGGAACCTTGGGACGGGAAAAAAAATCCCCAAGCTAAAAGTATTTCTGGATGCTAAGCACCACGCAGCTTTCAGGAGAGCAATCTGCACAGAGGTGTCAACAGCCACACAACCTGGGAGCCAGTTTACCTGCAGGCTGATTAACCTGCTCTAGATTACCTGTTTTGATGTTTTACCTTGATTTGTCTCAGGACATCTCTATAAATAAGTCTAAAAACTGTTCCCACACTTTTCCACTGAACTACCATGCCAGAAACTTGTGGAAATGATGCCTTTGGCTCCATTAAACATGCTGAGACATCATGAGATGTAAGGTGCAAAATACAGCTATTTTTTCTATTTGTTACACACTTAAGATACTTACAAATATATATATGATTTATGTACATATAGGTAACATTCCAAATGAAATTCCAAGGTGAAGATGCATCTTTAGGCAGCTACAGAGCAGGAGCTCATTTGCAAACGTTACAGCCCGAGCGGCTGTCACTGGTGTGACGTAGTTTTGCTTTATTTTAAAGTCACGCTGCACGAAAGGTCAGCCCTCTGTTATCACCTGACGTGGATCTGCTGGACAAGCCAAAGGAATCATGCTGATTAGAGCTTGGTGAGGACCTGTCCTTGGAAATGGTCCTACAGTAGAAGGGATGCAGTAATTCGGACAGTTTCTTTCCGTATCATTTCAATCCTCTGTCAGACCCATTGGATCACTTACAACACACCACCTCAGCAATTTTCTTCCACCCCAGGGTGGTAACATCACTGATCCAAGAGCTGGCCACGCTGTTCAATAGCTTTCTCTGAAAGACTGGGCTAATTACTATAATCCCCTGCAGTGTTACTGAGGTGGCAAAATCTCAAGAGACTGGAACTGGTGCTGACAGAGTGACAATAGGCTTGGGGACAAAGCCTCTATATTGAAAAACTGGATGTGCTCAGTACCAGCAGCTGTAATAACGTTGATTTCCTTTGTTTTCCTTTCTTTTTCTTATATTCAAAAGGTATAAGTAACAGTAGCAGGCAAATAGGTTGCTAACCGAGCTGTGGAGAACAGTTACAATTCAAAAGCAACAAAACATAGCAAAGGTTGAGTTTTGTGATTTCTAGAACTAAGGAAAAGGAGAGGGGAAAAAAAAAAAAGGAAAAGTCAAGCTCTGGAACAGGCTTCCCAGGGCAATGGTGGAGCCACCATGCCTGGAGGGATTTAAAAGATGTGCAGATGTGGCACTTGGGAACACGGTTTAGTGGCAGGCTTGACAGTACTGGGGGAACAGTTGGATTCAATGATCTCTAGAGGGTTTTTACACTCTAAATGATTCCATGATTCTACGCAGAAAACAGCAGAGAAAGAAGAGTTCCTGGCTGATCCAGCAAAATTTTGATACACAGAAAAACGCACACCAAAAAAATCTATTAAAACAATCAAATTGCAAGGATTTTGAGCAAGGCCCTGCTGCCCCACCTAGGACCATTGGTGCCCTTTGAGATCCCAAGTACACGGTGACTGTCACGCTTCCTTCCCCAGGCCCTGCTCCGGCTGTGTGTCCGCTGGGCCCCCCAGGCAGCTGCAAAGCTGCCCGGTGACACCTGCGTGGCTCAGCAGAACCGGGGCTGCAAACGGCTCCCTGCTGACTGGATCGCAGGGAAAATTGGATAACCTTCACAAAACTACACTGAGGACTTCCATAACAATGAAGCGGCCCTGACATAAAGGGAATAATGATCAGAAGGAGCAGACAAAGCCAATTTGTTAAGAACCCAATCATGTCAAATGAATTACAATTTCTGGGGTGGTTTTATTTTAATGAGGTCTTTCGAATGGACCTGCATAAGCAAACTGGTATGGAATAGATGGAGATAGAATTACAAAAATAAGGCTATTTCCTATACTTTGCTTTGCATCTCTGACCTACGAGTGCTGGAGATGAAATACTGGATTTGTAGAAATTTCAGCATCTTGGAAGGTAAAATACATGTGGGGAGCTCCCTCAATGAGGAGGGGATGGACTCAGATTCTCCCTACTCATCACACTGTCCAAAACCTGGTTTAAACTTCAAAAATCAGACCTGGGCAAAATTTGACAAAAAAGTTTAAAACATATCAGTCAATAATTCTACCCATCTGAGTGGAGTTTTCCTGGTTTTCTGCCAGTACAGATGATACAGAAATACAGCTCTACACTCACACACTTCACACGTTCTTCAGCTCTAATTGCTAGTGTTCATGCAGTCATCTACTAATTGCATTACTCGTTATTTCCAACACAAACACAGGACAGAGATATCTCCTCACTCCATTTGTCTCTTCAAAAGCATTGCCTGGTTGTGCAAAAAAAGCCTTCAGAGAAAAATAATCAGAGGGAAAAATTCCAAGCCTGCTGCAGATAACGCTAATTCCAACGTACATCTTAGTTATGAAGATTTGCCTTTGATTTGGACACTTGTTTCAAGAAAATTAACATACAAACTAGAAATTATCATAGATAGAACAAAGGATGAAATTAATTTTAACATTTCTGTCTCTTTTTTTTTTTTCTACTTTATTTCAGTAAAAATGAGGGCTGGTGCCTTTCATACACCAACAACGAATTTGTCAGGTGAATTTTGGTATCAGCTAAAGTGGTTTTCGTCATCCAGCATAAAAATCGACCACTCCTTTGGTAACGTACTCTGACTCCTTTGTTGACACACAGAGGGTGTAACAAAGTCATGGAATCATAGAATGGTTTGGGTTAGAAGGGACCTTAAAGATCAAAGTCAGCAGCAGAGGTTCATTAATTTGCAACCAGTTATGCTTTAAAAAGCCTAGTGAGAAAGTAGGTCTTCCTAGTCTGAAAAATAAGAGTAAAATAATGCTTGAATCAAATTAAATACAATTCTTTCCTGCTAATTCTGTTCATGCTATTGAAATGCCTTAAATTTATCTCAGTAAACCATGGAGCTGATAGTCCTAATGTTCATTAAAGAACTGCACAGAGAGCAATGGTTATATAAAGCTGAAATGCCCCAGCGTGAGATGCAAATGGACACCTACAGGACAAAAGCACACACACCCCATCCCCACTAAACACCTCTTTTAGAAAAACTGGGAATTATGTCTCAACATTTCTCAGCCTTCCTCATTTGTAACTTCCATTACAGCTAACTAGAGTCAATCCCTCCACTTCTTGTCTGCAAAAAACCACCGGAATGGGCACGTTCATCCTTCACTATGAAAGTCATTAGCAAAGAACAGTTTGTCTCCAAGATTCACTTTAAAAACAGCACCACTCATGCTAAAATGGCACAGTAAAAGCACAGAAATGTCTTTTACCAAAGGGAATTATAAGACTGCAGCCTGAGATTTAAGAAAGTCTCAGGGACATAATATCCTTTTAAACTGGCTGTGATCAGCGGGTTACCCTGAATATTCTCAGCACCTTCAACTATACATCTCTGAGGTGACACACACACGAACTCATGCTGACCCAGGCATGTTTAAATAAATGCAGCCAAACTGACACAAACCCTTCCGAAAATACTCTCGCAGGCTTTTAAATATTAATTACTTACTTAAAAATGTAAACTACGAGAAATAAATATGTATAGGGTTTCAAATTAATACACAAATGCAAATACAGAGTAGATGACATGAAGCTGAAGTGTCATGCCCAGGTTACTCTGAACAATGACACGTTGAGAGCTGCAATACAGAAATACAAAATATTGGTGAACCCGAGAGAGAATTAGATACATTTCAAACTATCTACTCATTAAATACCAAAAGAACTAAAATACCATGCTGCTCTATAGCCTTCCATCTTTTAAAGCAGCAGTCCAAATTAATTCCAGTGCTATTTGCCCTCTTTGGCATATCCTCAAATAAAACACCACCTGGCTTGATTAAGCACGATTGAAAATACATCGCTCATTGTGGAGGAGCTGGAACCCTTGTCACCACTGGCAGGAGGAAACAAGAGTCTGGAGCTCCCAGAACAAAAGTTTTCTGAAAATGTACTACACAAAATATTGGAGCTTCATTTCTTTACATTCTAACCCAAAATGAGATCCTTTTTAAAAGAAAACAAGGTGTGGGAAGGCACCTCTTCTGCTAAAGACCGGGAAGGTGGTGGGGAAGCTGCTCTCATTAATCTCGGCCGTGCCCAGGCTGCCACCGCCTGCTGTCACACCCCCTCCCAGGGAGCCCAGCACCTGCACAGGGGTGACAATGCCAGGAGCATAAGGACAAGAGCTTGAATAAACTCTGAACAAAACGCCTGGCTGGCAGCCAAGGCCGGTGAGACAGAGGTTTTAGGCATATTCCTTAAAAACATCAAGAGAAGAAATGCAGGAAAGGGGTGATAAACCATATTTTCAAAATTATGTCTATAGAATAGAGAGATGCTGATAAAACCCCTGTATATTTTAGAATCAAAACACAATTCTTTTTTCAAAAGTTATTCCTTTTTGGCTTTCCAATTACTTTCCTGAAAACCTTTCCATAATTTTCTGTGAGTTGCCATTTTATCTCACTGCAACTGTATTATGTGCCAGCAATCCAGTTGTGAAACCCCTACAGTTAATAAGTTCCCAGAGGCTACAGAAACATTTCTTCATTTAGAACAGCTGAAGAAATAGTTCTTTATTTGAGCAGACAGATACATGGAAGGCATTTAACCACCTAAGAAAAAAACCCCACTGAGCACTGCACAGAGTGACAGTGGCTGGAGTGGACAAAGGGCTTCAGCAACCATTTGAACCTTTAAGGTCAAACCTAAAGATTTAGGTCAACTTTAATGGGTGTTGAATGAGATCAATGTAAAGAAAGTATGTTTCTTTCACCTTTGTCCTGAAATGTTTTGTAAGACAAAATGCAATGAAAACAGAATAAACCCCTAATAATCTCTGCTGTTATTTGTAAGGTTTTCCCACCCTGGAATTTCCTTTGTAGTTCTCCTGCATCAGCAGCTCACTGTCCATATGCAGCTCTGGAGCTCATCCTCTCCACACTCACTTCATGCTAATATCTGCCTGCACTGCCCTCCCCACTGCTCTCAACCACAGCCAACAGGAGACTGAAATTCTGGACACCAAAACCATGTCACAGTAAGTAAAACTTAAGCATCTTCTCTGTTAGCACACGTATCCAGTGACATCATCCTCATCCCTTGACATTACTCCTGCACCGACAGAAACCTCTGTCACAAGTGTCCCTGTTCCCAACACTCTCACGATTCATGTACCCTCCCTGCTGTCCTTGGAGCACTACACGGATGTGCCACACCCGAGATCATCCTCAAGGCTGTACTGCCTGCACACCAAAAACTCTGAGGGAGGCTTCCAGCAGCGCAGAACGGTGCAACAACTTGGGTGAAGTCACCTTCCGACCGTGTGGAAGTAACTCCTCCGACCTCCAAACCTGCTACAGCCAGGTGCTCTGTCTGATGTCACACGGCAGTGTCAGTGTGTTCAAATTCAAGCACAAGAAAGAGGAACCTCACTTCATATTTTGGAAACAATCACGCAAACTGATTTGCCAAAAACTCATCCCGATCTCCAACAGTACTGGGAGGCTTGTAGGAAACCAGAGAAACACCATTCTGAAGGTTACAAAGACAATAATAAAAAAAAATCAGTGAAAATAACTCTTCCCCAGAAGAAATGGTTGTAATGCCACCTGGAATAATCCACCCATACATTTCACCACCTCAAGGCAGTATGTGATAGACTCAGTCAATCCTTACTGCTGAGATACAGTAGGTCAGAGCTGAGAACTGCCTTTAGAATTTAAAGGTGAATTGACATGTTTCAGGAAGAGAAGTAACTGCATGTTTCCACAGGTATCTGCTGGATTAACGGCACACGCTGAGAAATGGACTGATGGTATTACACGTTTTCCACAAACACCAATATAGACTAATAGCTGTCATTACTACTGCAATAAAACCAGCCAGTAATTTTATTAGGTAACGAGGAAAAATTTCCAGAGAAGGATTAAACACCTGGCCCCAGGATTTATCAGTCTAAGACCTAAGTATATTGAAAACCAGTCCTAATTCAGCTGTTCACATAGCCATAAATGTCAAAGGTAAACAAGAAAATACTCAACTCGTTCCTGATGGCATGAACCTCAAAACCATTTAAAAGCAGTCAAAATTACTGAAGTTAATGGAATCCTTTCATGAAGTTCAGCAAACTTTGGCTCGGGCTCTAAAAATGAACTGTGGGTTTTGTTTGAACACAGCTAAGATAAGGGTCCGCTTTCCATGGCACATCCAACCCGAATGAGTCTCTGAATACTTTGAGTAACCTCTGAGAAAAGACTTTTGGCTCAGAAGGTCTTTGGGTGAAAAGTGAAGGGCAGGGAGAGCACAGAGAAGAGGCAGGGTTTTAAAAAGGAGGGGCGTGAGGAATAAAGGCCCCTGAAGCTGGTCCCCAGCAGTAGGAGGGATGCAGAAGAGCTGAGCATCGCTGGATTCTCAGCCTTGTTTTGGCACTTGCACCTGAGGCTGCCCCAGGCAACCCACTGCAAAGCAAGTGCCTGCAGTGATACCAATTTTCTCCCACAAAGCACACTAGCTGCAAGAATGAAACATGCTGTTTGAGAAAATGAGTTCATATGGATATCACCACTACCAGAATGGCAGCCCAATCTCAGTTGGTCGAACCAAGCATTAATGTAAATCACACTCATTTCATGTTCCTGCAAATCACATTTTAGACAGAAAAAAAAGCACTAAATAATTACCTGCTTATCAAGCTGTTCCAATAAAGGGGTTTTATAAGCACATAATAGTGAAAAACATCTCCCTGATGATCTAGTCAAGCACTGAAACCCTCACAATAAAATCAGCCTCACCTTCTCAATGCTCCCAGCTGCTCATTTCCATCCCTTCCCACCCTGTGTCCTGTATAGGGTGGAAGAGGAGAGCTCAAACCCAGGCGAGTTTCTTACTCTGCTTCCCAGGAAGAACATTCAACTGGTGGCAGCATCGTCTCACACTGTTTGTCCAACTGTGGCCTCAGGCTTGGAACAGAGAGACCCAAACCCATAACCCCATCACTTATTTCTAAACACGATTACAAAGGCCACAGCTGCATTATGGACTTTGGAGACCAGGAAGACTTTGGAGACTTTTCAGACTGGAATCTGAGGCATTTGGTTTCCTTCTGTATTGACTAAGGCTTCTCTTGTGGGGAGATCGACTACATCCATTTTCTCAGAAAGTTTCAGTAAAAGCTTAACCGGTTAGTTCCCTCCTTTGGGAAAAATAAAATAAAATTCATCATCACATTGATCCTCCCAAGAGGATGGGTGGGAGAAAAGAAATAATTAAGGTCTCGGTTCAAACGTGCCTTCCCATGTGAATGATCCCTTAACTATGGGCTCCAGCATCAACATCCAACAGATGAAGCTTCCCTTACTCCAACTCATACTCAACTGGTTTGTAACCAGATCTTCGTCACTTGGATTATATCAAAAAGGTCAATTTCACTAATTATATTTACCACTTACATTCAGCAATTGTTTGCTTTGGGTTTGTTTAAATGCATCTGGTTTCTATTTGGATGAAACTACAATGTGCAGAAGAGATTTCCAGCAGGAATTTTTTCCTCAGCCACTAAAAGAAATTGGGATACCATACACAGAAGTGCAGTACAAGTACAATTCCGACTGTATTATTTCTGTTCAGAGGTAATAACTGGTCTTTAACAACGATTTCTAGGAAAGGCATGCTGTACATCACTACCCTAATTGCCGTCAGCCACATTTCCAATGGGTCACACTCCTAAGCTCCTTCTGCAAAGGAGCAATCTTGAATCTTAAAGCATACATTAGTGCATAATGAGTTCCTGGCAGCTGTTTTCCAACTGAAAGCCATCGCCTGCTGCTTCTGTTGGGGATGTGGCTGTGAAAAAAGCAGTTCTGCTGACGAGCAGCGGGGAGAGAGGCGTGTACAAATACACGGCATCACATATAATTAACCACAAGCCCTCACACGCTTACACCTCCGAACACAACTGCAGTGACTGCAAGCTCTGCAAGGGCCGTGGTTTCCTTGAGAAACACCTCCTGCACCATTACAAGAGGTTAATTAAAAATGAATGCAACAACAAAAGCCTGGCTTGTCTTTCAGGCAGGGAACACGAGGTACAGGAGGGAATATTCACACCTCTTCTCCCCAAATCGGAAGGAAACGCGTTACCAAAGAAAATGCGTAACTCTTCCCTACACTTGACCCGTTTAACTTGTATTTCACACCAAATAAGAGGCTATCAGCAGATCCAAGGGCTGAGTGGGAGGCTGTGATCTCTAACCAGGGCAGTGACCTTTAGACAAGGCACAGAACACGATTCCATCTTTCTCTTCCTCTTGTTTTCGCAAGTGCTGCAGTCATCGTTCTGTCTTCGGCCTGGGTAAAGCAGCTAAAGCACAAATGGAAATGCCAGCTCATAAAGCTCCTTTCTTTCAGTGTTTCAAAGCTAATGAGCATGAATCACAGATTGATTGGAAAATCTGTGCCCATTCCAGAGCTTCTGTTTCTGATGTTCAGCCCGCTCTGCTCTGTCAGAGGTGCACAGCAACAAGAGCCCAGCTCCTCGGCTGATGGCAGCTGGCAGGGCCCCGCCGGCTGTACCAAACCCAGCACAGACTGGAGCCCACTGTGCTCCGTTGCCATGCTCCGGAAAAAACACAAACAGCCTGGGACACGGCACCACATACCCGAGTGCACACACACACACACACACACACACAGCCCAGGGCCGCCTGCTCCTGGTGTTTATGCCCATTCATTCACTTTCTGATTAGATCATACCCATGTCTCCACCAGCACAATCAGACGAGGTTTCTAATGGCTCACGCCATGAATAACTGCCACTGTTCCTTGACATTTACATGTTGACATCTGCTCTCCGATACTGAAAGCTGCCAGATGTATTAGACATTTAAAATGTTTTAAAAAGGAGGACTAGCGGAGGCTTTTGATCACAGGAAAGCAGCACAATTTTTAATATGGGAAGAGACAAACAAGGTTTAGAATTGCATATCCTACAGAAGGGTGTAAATTGTTTATAAACTTCAGTTCCCACTTTCATTTACCTACTTCAAAACTATCACAAACGTTCTCTGCTGCCTCCACTACACTGACACACACTTCAAACCCTGCTTTATAAAGGAACCCTAGGAGTGGAGCAATTAGCAGATTTAATTGATCATGAAGCTATACTGTTGCAGGAATCTGTGCACTCCTGGTGCCAGTTGAAATCCATATGCTCTGCTCGCTGAGATCCAGTACTACAGTGGAATATAAATGCATGGCAGCCAAGCCTGAATGAAACAAATAAAAGCAACCAATCCCTTCTGAAGCACTCAGCTTGTGGCAGAAACCTATACACTGTTTAACCTAGAAAATCACTTCCAACTGCAATTACTGCCGTTTACTCTATCCTTTCCTTCGGAGCTGATTCTATTCCCTAGAGAGCACTTCACTCATGGGCTAAATTTGTGTGTGTGTGTGTGTGTGAACTAAACCCAGAGAAAACAGAAGTAGGTTACAAATTGTGTACCTGCTTGTAACCCAAGTGCAGCCAGCTGGAAGGAACCACAGAAAAGGTGAGATAACGTGGGGTGGTGCCTACCTTTGCTCCCTAAATTGCTGCATGCCAAAGGAACATTTTTATTTCAGGAAGGTTTGGGGAAAGCGATCAATTCCCAAACTGACTTGCAATGCCCTAAAGGATACACTGCCTTTTTGTGTAAAAGGTAAAGAAATAATACTACATTTACCATCCTCCAAATTCACATTTAAAATAGAGAAAGATGAATTTGACAATCAATTACATGTCCTTTCAACTATGATTTCCTTCCCAAAATTGACCTGAAGTAATTCACTGCCTCTCTCATGCAATTTTAGAAACTGTTCTGAGGGAGCCTTACACATTGGCCCACCTCCATCTACTTTTTAAATATTTTTCCCTCCTGTATTTGGGGCCAGAGAACAATGAAATGCAGTGGAAATAAATGAGAAAATGAAAAGCTACCAGGAGCCCACTGAATGAATAACAGGACTGCAAATTTCTACTGGAATACTGGATTATTCCTACACAGTGGAGGCATAATGACAGGAAGTCCAAACTTTCAGCTCAGCAATTTCTGTCACCAAGACAAAAGAAGCCTACTTAATCAGCTAGGAAAGATTTTGAAATAATTAATTCCTGAAAATAAATGAGAATGGAAAAGCCTCTGGCCATCTCAGTATTTTTTTGGCCTCCCTCCGTTCCTTGCATTTCAGAGCTCCAGGGCTCCCAGCGTCTAACCTAAATATCTACGTGCTGCATATGTCAGTCTCAATTTGTAGAGTGAAAAAACGTCCCCAGCCAGAGATGTCATCAAAAGCATCAACACGGCGAGCCCAGCACAGACAGGGACACGGCGCCACGAAAACACGGCGCCTCTGATGGGGACAGGCAGGTAACAGAGCTGGACGCCACGAGGGCAGGGAGGCAGAGACAGCATGTGGCTGCCTCCAGCGTGGCCCCAACGTCCCCAGAGAGCCAGGACAGGCAGCTTTGAGCCCAGCTCAGCCTCTGTCACCGCAGGAACGCGTGACAAGGCTGCGAGATGCGCGAGCGCGATAAAATAAGTGCCATAGTTGACGGCCCCAGGCATCCTGCAGGGAGAAAGGAAAGCTGGCTGGGGAAAAAGGGACTTGCTTCTCTGACTCAGTTGATGTTTGCCAAACATTGGTGAAAATGAGCAAGAACTGTGAATGATAAATCGGGAGCCTGGAACGCGCGGCAGGCGGATGCAGGCTCAACCAGCCACGCCATCCCCTGGAACAGTCACCACTGATCCAGATCATTTCCTCCTTGTTATCTTCACAGTATTTAATCTGGGAAAAGCAGCACTGGCACAAATCTGCTAATACACTAAAACAACTCCATCCCTTTGCAGATGTCTATTGCTCTGCTATGAAAACAGGAGCATTTTTAAAACAATATGTGTATTACCTTTAAAGGCCACAAGGAAGAAATTGAACCTTCCAAGTAGTTGTGTTAGTTCTCAGACTCGCTCATTGCATCGATACAACAGAGCACAGTAATGGTTGAAGTGACCCTGTTACACTGGAACATACAGACCTAGAAAAGCCAGGCTCGGCCAAGGGGCCCAGACCACGTGCACTCTCTGTCTTACACACTTTATGATGCTAAAAAAAACTCCACAACACCACGAAATGCTCCAGTCCAGATGTTCAGCTCTAGCACACGTCGTTATTTTCCCTGTCGTATCGCTCTAAGTAAATGGAAATTGTTTCTCCAGAGTGTCACTCGCCACGGAGCTGTCGTGATGGAAGCACGGGGCGTGTGCTGATGCAACTCGGGACACAGAGGTGAGACGTTCTATTCCACAGTGGGAGAAATACACATCATTTTTGGGTTGTTACCACCACACATAGCAACCAAAGCTAAATACAGCAAAGCGTTTGCAGCTACAATGTTAGTTTTACACCTGGCACAAAATGTGCTGGAAGACTCGTGATAGGAATAAAAGGCAAAGGGAACAAGCAAATCCTGATTTCAATAATGCAAGAATAGCAGTGGAGTTGCATCAGATTCACGACAGTGCAAACCATGTTAAAGCACAGGGTAGACATTTAGGAATACGACTGGTTTGACTCTTAACACTCTTAACAAACCTGTCCATGACTTAAAAACAAGTTTATTTTTCCCTCTATCTATTCTCTTCTTTACAGAGTAAATTCTAGAACTATTTCTCTGCCTGTTTACTTTCATGTAAATTGGATTAGCTCCTCTGAAAGCAAAGCAGTTCCAGTTCTCTCCCACTGGTTCAGCTGAAAGAAGAATAAAACCTTCTGGCCTTACAGCAGCTGTGTTACCAGTAAAATAAGCAATACTGAACACCAGTGAGTTGGGTCAACCTGAAACTACCGCTTTTCCTTTGTGATAAAGTCTCTTAGATATCTACTGCTGAAATGAAGAAAATCCCGTGGTTTTTCTCATTAGCTCTTTTCTGCCTGTTTAATTTACTGCTTATTGACTGAAGGAAAACCTTCTTTCTTCTAAAGCTAGAGCACGTGAACTCTCTCGGGTGGCACACTCTGGTTTCATCCCGGTTGGATCACCAAAGCCAAGAGCAGCGTGGCCACAGCTGTTTGTCTGTCACCAGCAATAACAGCAGAGTGGGGCAAAGAGCAGTGAGTAAAGAAGGCACAGGGGAATTCTGCAAGGGTGGAATGAGGGCAGTTCAGGGAAACACCACCCAGAAAACTGGAGCTGCTGTCCTACCAGTCCCCACACCGATTTCAGGAGAGATGGCCACTGGTTCAAACACTTCTTTTGATGTCATTCAGTTTTCCACTAAATTTGGTAGTTGCAAGAGTGAAATAACAAAGTAAACAAACATTTTTAAATACTTAAAATAGCCACATTTACCATCAATTAAAGTGCTGTGTAATATTATTATGGCCCTGTAAATGACACAGAGGAAAGCACAGAAACATGGGAGCAAGAGGGATCTCCTTGAAGGAGTTGAATCCAGTCCAGTGATATGTTAGAGAAATCATCTCTCATACATAATTAAGTTTCTCTTGGCTTTTTATCTGATTAAACCTATTAGAAGGCTGCAGAGAAGCCTCATTTCCTTTTCCCCTCAGGTTGCCTTTGCTTAAGCACACTAAAGCTAAGCTCCTCTGCATTCTGCACAGGACAGGCTCACTCTCCTGGCAATCCCTCTCCTCACGTTTTGTGTACATTGAGATTCTTGCTCTTGAACATAAGTGACCAGCATGACACTCGTATTCCAAAACGGGTCTCAATTACCTTATGCATGGAATAAAAAGTCTTAAGTAACTGAAATTAATTAAAAGGATTAGCTTGTACACGGTAATGATTCCATTATCAAGTATACAGCTTCCACTGGAAGTACTTCACATAATGCAGCCAATTTTATTTAAAATAGGAGATTCTGCTTAGATTAGAAATGGAAGTCTCATTTCTTTTCCTTTAAAACAACATTGTAACTTTCTCCAAGTCTTTTCCAATATGGGTCTGACTCCAAGATTTTAATTTCTTTTAAAGAACGAGCAATACAGGCGACAAGACTGGAATTCTGCAGTAAGCCAAAATGGATTATTTCTGCACTGATCCATCAACAGTGTGGTTTACGAAGAGCCTGTAAGTTTAGGAAGAACTTGTGGCTCCTAGAAACCCCTTTGCCATCAGTGCTTTTAGTACTGGATATAGGAACATGCCTCATTTTCCACACAATGATCAACAGTAGTTGGTTTTCATCTGAAACACTCTAGAATGAAAAAAACATCCTTGAAAGGAATTCTAGGAATTCGGTATTTGAGCCCTTTGCAACAGACTTGGCAAAAGACAGAAGGAAAACACTAAAATATTACAAATTCCAGATCACTTGCTGCATTACTCCTTCAATCCCCATGAAGTTACACCAGCAGCAGAACAAGTTCTGTCCACGACTGCATCCTGTGCTCTCCAATACTAGAACTGAGTGAGCATGGACTTTCTTCCCAGGAACACAAATTTGATCATATCCCAGTTATCACATGGAGGCAAAACACCACAGGAAAACTGGACACAACCCTACCATTGGATTAACAAACTTATTAAGGCAGCCCACTGACTCACCAGAACACACAAAGCCACAACCATCACCACGAGGATTAAATTTGGCTTTGCATAGGTAGCAGTTTTCCTCATTGAATGAAAATTCCAATTTTTCCCATCCTGTATTAGGACAAAAACTGAAGCCTTCTTATTTCAAAGTGTGCAAGCATGAAAAAAAAAAAAAAAGTACTCCTGAAAATTAGAGGAAGTTGTACGTGGCTTCCCAGCTAGGACGCCCTCCTGGAATACAGGAGATCCAGCTGAACGCTGTATCCGAGAAGAG
This sequence comes from Mohoua ochrocephala, assembly GCA_013398855.1. Taxonomy (NCBI): domain Eukaryota; kingdom Metazoa; phylum Chordata; class Aves; order Passeriformes; family Acanthizidae; genus Mohoua; species Mohoua ochrocephala. Next base: position 48,735 of record VZTA01008238.1, read on the forward strand.
CCGCTCTCTGTCTCTCCCAATACATAGATCAAACTCATCTAGCTCAATTAATATTTAATTATCCACACAAAAGGGATCAACTTCCGCAGAACAGATAGAGGGCACATTGGCTGGCGCAATGCAGCTTTGTTCAGCAAAAGTAGTTCAGGACCTGAAAACAGGCTACATTACTTGGGATTTTGGAGCTCTTGCACATGGCACTTTTGTCTCTGTTCCCAAAATAAATTGTGCCTATCTAGTCAAAACACAGAGGAATTCAACCTGGAATTCTTGTACTCTCGGCTATTCCAGGGTCTCTCGCTCTCATCAACAAAGTTACCAATTTTGAGGTTTTCAGAGTAGAATTTGTAGAATTCTAAAAGAAATATCAAAGGCAGGAGCTGTATTTCTTCATGAACTCACTAAGGGTGGAGATTGGTGAGAGCTTATCTAAAGCCAGACCTGAGCCACCAACATCTGGTGCATCCAAACTCATTAAAACATATTTTCACTTAATATTTGTCAATTGAAAATGCCCCATTAATACTTTCTAGTTGTAAAAGAAGATACCCAAGCATTTATTATGCTTTTGAAAAAATGAAGATGAATCAGCTGTTGGAAGACTCTGAATATGGAGACTCAATATAAGAGATGCTTTCCAAGCATTCATTTGGCAGTTGTTGCAACCTTGAAAGGCTCTGGGCCACTTTACTTGGAAAACAATGGGAAAACAAGGAAAGCACAAATGCAGAGATTAAAAAAGAAGCAATCCAAACACCCACTTTGACTCCTTAGACCTTCAAAGCCTCTCTCCCAGTATGATATTGTTCCCAGATAACCTAACAGCCCAATTAAAACGTAGGGTATGCACTTAACCTTTTGATTTTTCCTTCCCTATGTGGATTTCCACACCCTCACAAATACACCTTTCAAATTCAGAGGTGAGACAAAGCAGGTACCCTCTTTGCTACTAGGTTCTGCTTAAATGTAAGGCCAAGATGCTATATAAAATCCCCCACTGTGTGGAGATCCAGGCAATATTCCAAGCACAATGGGGTGGGGTGAGGATGTTTTTGTTCAAATTCTCGTTCAGACTGGATTCTCTCATACCCTTGTGGTTGTAGGTACAAAATCTTCCCTCTGTGATAATAAGGGGCCTGACAGTGTCACCTATTGCGAAAGAGCTTTTCCTCACCGGGTCAAAGCCCTTGCAGAAGTCCCTGAATACGTGTCTGCGTGTTATTACAATCTGTAACAATTTGTCTTGCTCATGTACAGTGTTGGTTAAAATGCAAATTCTATGCAAAATGAGGGACTGAAGAATTCATCAGTGTACGCTGCGTATGGATTAAGTAATTCTTCTTCATCCTTGTAAGCAGTCCCCCACATTTCAGTGGGGTAACTCAGGTTATAGCAATTGACATAAAAGAAGGGGAGGGGAGAATAACTGTAAACCCGTTTATGTCATAATTATGCAGCACCACAGGCATCTCTCCTCCTAAAGGGGAGAGAAAGCCCAAACAGAAATAAATAGCTGCCTGCAATTAAAGCCATTAAAAAGCGATTACCTCAAGCGGGGGGTTGAAGCAGCGGGCACGGCAGGCTATACCTTGCAAATCAACCATTTGTGACAGAAAGGCTGGACACAGAGAGAAAGTGCCCTGGGAACTGGGTGTGGCTGGACAAATTCACGTTTTTACCCAGTTATTTGTCATCAGCATCACCGAATTACCACGGGGGGTACAATAGCCAGCAACGGATCTCTCTCTGACTGTTGATAAAATGACCTTAAGAAACATCTCTGGAAAAATAAACCAAAGGTTTAGAAACCTCCATCTCTGTAGCTCGAAGGAAAAGGGATGTGTGGCAGCACATGAGCCAATATCGCCTTCTGTCAAAACAAACCACCCGCTCTCTTAAGGGCAGCCGAGGGAAACCTGCGCCGAGCAGCATCCACTGCCAAATGACACCGACTTCGACAGAACAGAAAATACAGAAAACCCCCTCGGCTCAGCCATCCGGCTCGCTTATCGCAACGCTATCGATTCCGCATAGAAACAGACGGGGAGAGACCCCTCGCTCGCGGAGGCAGGGCAGGAGCATCCCCCCGGGCTCCGCGACCCCAAGCACCGCTCCCCGCCCGGCTCCGCTGCTGGTCCCGGTCCCACCTTCTTGGGTCTCTTCCTCCGCTGGCTGCCGCCGTTGCACTTCTCGCCGCCGTCGCTCTTCTGGGCCGCCTCCTCGTTCATCCTAGCGAGCGGCACTGCCGGCGCCGTGCCGTGCCATGCAGGCTCCGCGCCCAGCCCCAGCCGAGGGTGGCACCGCCGGGNGCGGGGACGGCGCACCCGGGCAGGGGGTGATGCTCCGCGGGAGAAATGCTGTTGGAATCACAGCCTGGTTGGGGTTGGAAAAGACTCTTAAAGCTCATCTCCTAGTTCCAACCCCTGCCATGGGCAGCGACACCCTCCACTAGATTAGGTTGCTCCAAGCAACCTGCCCCGTCCAGCCTGGCCTTGGACACTTCCAGGGATGGGGCATCCCTGCGGCACGAGGTGCTGCTCACACACCTTCCTTGTCCTCAAACCCATACAACGTGAACCGGGTATTTGGCCACAACTGTAACATCCAAGAGATGATTCATCGCCAGTATCAAAGCAGGCAACAGGAGCATGATTGGCACAGCACAAGGCGTTAGTTTGTACTACTAAAATAAATCACCTCCTCCTTGGGTTGGAAGAACAACACGGCAACATTCACATGTAAATGCATTCTTCTATTTCTTCTGATAAATACTTCAAAAAGAAAAAAAAAATTACACTGTTCCACTTCCAACCGAAAAAAACAACCAAGTAACTTGCCCTCCTTCTCAAACAGCAGCGAAGGCTGGGGAACAAAAGAAAAAAACTCCCTTGAACTGCTTACTCAGCAAAGGAGAGGCTGGAGAAAGTGGAAAGGACCCAGTGAGGCATGAATTCGCTCTCCCACAATCTGTGCTGTCTGCGAACACAACGAACATCTGCAGCACAACAACAATGTGAGCAGTGTAACAATCTCAAAATCTTTTTTTTTCTTTTCCTTGCTTTAAGAGCGACTTCTTTGTTACTGCGAGCAGTAGTAAATTCTAGACTAAAATGAGAAAACTCATGTAGAAGTAAGGGGAGCTACAGATCCTGAAGAAGGCGGGTGCTATACAACACTGCATCTGTTATGCCATAATTAGAGCTGCAATCACAGTCACAGCAAGGATTTTGGGGAAGACGTACAACAGTCATTTGTTATCAGCGTCAGACATCCATGGAATTCATTCGGGAAACCTGTGGAGATGCAGCTATTCTTTTAATTTACAAACACAGATGCTAGTTTTAAAGAGAGAGCTCATCTCCCATTTCTCTTTTCAGTCAAATTCTGCACAAATTCATCCCCCTGCCCAGCCCTTTCTCGTAGCAAACTAAGCTGTTTACAGTCTTTGCCCGACATCTGTTTATTCCCAATAAGCGGTTCTTGGGTTAAGCACATTGTCGAAGCATGTGGCGATTATGTAGTGTGTGTTTTCCTCTTACAATGTTTCTTGCACTATTAAAAAAATTAAATCACTGATATTTCTGATCATAAAGATGAAATAAACTTGAATCACACGCGATGGTTCTTGTAACTAACAATCGTGCATGATGGTTCCGAAAACCCAGAGATCAACTGATATTGCACTGATGTAAAGGGGATGAAAAATAAACTATCTAGCTCAACCAAATCCATCACTTGTCCCTCCATCCCTAAAAGAGATGGGACTTTTTATTCTATTTTTAATTCTAGATTTACTTACAGTCCTCAAGCTGAAAAAAACAAGGAAACATGATTGCTGGAGACTTCCATGATAGCCAGGAAATGAGCAGATTTTCCCGAGAGACTTAAATGATGGAAAGCTTGATGCCTGGTGAAAGGAAGAACTCTCTGGGAGTCACGGTGAGTAGCAAAAGGGCAGAACCCCAGGGAGGCAGCCAGTGCTAAGTGCAGGCTGGAAGGTGTGAGGGAGGAGTGAGACAGAAAGACACAGTTTGAAGATTTCCAATTTCCATCCACATTTCTCACCTGACCTTTGCTTTTTTTCTGTCAGTGCATGGGAGTTGCACTGTCACACAACTCCCTGACGAATCAAGGGTACAGTGTGACAGTGCCCACAAAGAAAATACTGGGAAAGCCTGTTGTGACAAGTATTCCAGCTACAAAACCATCCCAAATTCACATGTACACGTTTGCTGAAGGACGACGACCTCATTAACCTTAACTGCTCTTAGCTCCTCTCCCCAAATCCTGGGCGTTCACCTTTGGCAATGCAGCTTTAGGTGTAGTCAAAGAAAACAAATGCTCTTGCTCAGTAACAACACATCAGTACTCTTCATTTCCCACCATCTCAAAAATCCAGCATGAAACCAAACCAACCTAACCTAACCAGCCAGGGAATCACAGCTGGTGTCGACTGACAACAGGTCTAAAAACAGCACAAAATCAGGCCTAAGAACCACACAAGCTGCCTCAGAAATGCCCAAACAGCCAACGATGTCCTAAATATTCAGAACTGCTGAAGGCATTCATACTCATTTAAAGCAGTTAGGAAAAAAATAGTGTATTTTCCATGTGTATTCCATTTCCTTCACAAAATTTAGTGGCTGAAAAAAAATACGTAGACATAAACTTCAAGTACAGGGAATTACCAGAAAGTAAATTTTAACTTGCTTGAAATAGGGCAGCAGTCACATACCTGATCAGCCCTCAGCAGTTTATAAAGGGGATATCAGCTCTCCAAACCGTATCCACGAGCCCACAGAACCAGGAGCAGTGGCTGGTGATTTATGATAGGGCAGTTCCCATGAATGAGGGTTTAAGTGAGCAGGTGGATTAGTGTGTGGAGACTTCCCACGGATATATCCCATCAGTTATGTTGTTTCCAGGCTGTATTCATTACACCTAAGTCCAGCTGCTTAGCTCAAGTGCCTTAATCCACCCTACAACTGAACCCCAGCCTCAACCTGTCAGGTTAACAACGTACAATTACCTCCCTTCAGACAGCTTTGATCAAGGGGATTTCATCCCGGCTTCAATTTACTTTACAGAGCTGTAAAGAAATGATGCAGAAGTGTGAAGCAGCTCCCCCAAAGTCCTTCAGCAGCGCACTGGTCATTCTCTCTGAAGCAGTGACAGAAGCTTCCTGCAGTACATCAGCATTCAGGGCAGCGGTGCTACAGGAACCCCTTTAATTTGGTAAGCGTGGTCAGTCAGAAGGGCTTCCTTACCGAGTTTTGCCTGGGTGTTTTCCAGACCCAGGACCCTCACTTCCAAATTCACTCCTATTGCCATGTAAACCCAAGCCAAAGGAGAGTGTCCTTGCTACAGCTGCACCAAGCAGTGCGGTGGTGCAGCTGTGTCACCGCTGCTGTGCTTATCACTACCTCAGGCATGTCTACATCGTCAGTCTGACACACCATTTCCCAGAGTCATTCCTGATATCATCATTCTAGGTGGCTTCCACAATAAAAAATTTAATCCTACAAGACCACCTCCATTCCCACTGAATTTAACAGCAGCAGCAGATCCATTAAGATGTTTGTTGTAATGGCGGGAATGTACATAATGAAATTTAGAACCTTATATTCTACTTGAACTACAGCTTCTTTCTGCATGCTGACCTTACTCCATATTCTGCACCTGTACTACCTACACTTTTATTTTAAAAAATTTGAAACAATGATGTCAGCAAGTCAGAACGCTCCCACAGTCACATTTTGGAAACTGAAGGCCAGGGGTATCTTATCACTGTGTCAAATACAAATGGGAGAGAGTAAAGACCCAGACAGGCTCATCTCAGTGGTACCCATCAACAGGCACAAATTGAAACGCAAGAAATTCTATTTAAACAGAAGAAATGTACACTTTAAAAGTAAAGGAACATACTACCTTGCTAGACTATGGGTTCTTAATCCTTAGAGACACTCAACACTTCACAAGGCATGGTCCAGAGCAACATGCCCTGGCTGACCCTGATCCAAGATAAGGGCCGGACTATGATCTCCAGAGACCCATCTCCACTTGGCCTGTCCCAAAAGCAAACCCTCTGCATTTGTCACATCACAGTAGCTGTTAAAAGCATTAAAACACTCAGCTATTCCAGCTGAGTAATTGCAGGCATTGTCATGGTTAAAACAGGGACACCTATATTCTGTCAGTCGCTTCAATGCTTATAATAAAACCCCCTCTAAACATCATGTGTGGTAAGTGCTCTGTGTCTACACAGCAGTGCACCACAGATAATCATCTGTGATTTTATCGACCCACCACTACAGCAGCTTCTCCTGGTTACCTTGAGCTGAACCTCAGCTTCCATCTGGCCCACCCTGATAAGAGAGTAACAACTGAGCAAAGCACAGGGGGGTGAAAAAGCTGCCTATGGTTTACCACTGAGTCATTAAACCAAGCTGTAATAGGAAAGAGATAAACTATGCATCTATTTAATTATATTTAAAAATCTGAACAATTATTTTTATGACGACAAAGTTAAATAATACTTATCACCCAAATGAGCATTCTTACACACTGTTATGTAAGTGTTCCCTATTTATTTCCTCCTCAACGTATAAAGGACAAACACAAGTTACTAATAAGCAGATTCCTCCAACCACGTCACAGCTTTCCATTAGAAATCACAGAATGCTTACAGTCCATCTTGTTCCAACCCTCCTGCCATGGGCAAGGACACCTTCCACTATCCCAGGTTGCTCCAAACCCTGTCCAACCTGGCCTTGAACAATTCCAGGGATGGGGCAGCCACAGCTTCTCTGGGCAGCCTGTGCCAGGGCTTCCTCACCCTCGCAGAGAACAATTTCTTCCTAATACCCAATCTAACCCTGCACTCTGTCACTTTGCAGCCATTCCTCCTTACCCTTGTCCTTGTAGAAAAAGTGTTTGAGAAGTACTGGAATGTTACAGAGTTTCAATCTAAAACACAAAACAAAGTGATCTTTCTTTAATCTGGATTTCTGTTACACAGCCATGATCGACCGGGTATTTAATCACCTCAGGACAGCAGGATAGCCAAAAAGTAGGCACCCAACTTCCAGGAAATACATCTGGTACGTCCTTCCATTATTTTAATAAATCACGTTTGAAAAGGAAAACCAATAGGAATACAATAAATGAGGAATCCCAGGTCCCTTTTACTCCTCATTTCTGAGAAAAACAGTTCCTCAGAACTCTTCAGTTCAGCACCTGTGCCGTGGAGAGCAGGAGGAGCCGAGCCCCTCTTCCTGTGCCAGGTTGGAAGGGGTCTCTGGGGACGGACCCCCAACACCTGCACAGCACAAACACCTCCCATCACTGGTTTCCACAGAGCACAGAGAGAGCAAATATTTCTGTGGCAAATACACTGGGGTGACTCATTTCCTTGGAGGAGTATCTGTTGCTGGTGGCAACCTCAAAACAAAGAGGATGTCTCTGCATCCTTGTGTAAAGAACAATAGGTAGCACCATCTCTTCATCAGTCAAATATGACACAGTTGACAATGTACAGTCATACTGAAAGTGTGTATTACAGAAAAGGTTCTTCTTTTAAAGGTAAATATTTCCAAATCATGAAAATTTAACATCTGAGTTTGATACTGTTAACAACTTGTATGTGTGTTTAAAATATATATATTTAATCACTTGGCTCTATTCCTTGCTGCTTCTGTCCTCTAGAAAAGCATCCTTCCATGAAAGTGGCAAGGAAGTATCAATATTTAATATGTTTTAGCAGGATTCTCAACAGCCTTTAAACACTGATGAAAGTCAAGTCAGCAGTGCCATATGCTGGAAGGAATCAGAGGCTACCTATCCAAACATCCAGTAAAAAAATTAAGCAATGCAGAATGCAAAATTGACATTCTTTTCTTTCTAGAAAGAGTGTTCTCTATTTTTTCCTCATTATTGAAGCCCAGCCACCGCACTCACTAGACACAGGGAGCAAATGTGAAAAGAAAAAATGAACTTTAAAACAATGGGTTATTTTAATGCAACACTAAGTTACTTTGTCCCTCAATAGTAACACCTCCAAGCTGCTGGGATTCCACTGCATTTCTGCATTTAAGTTGTCAGCCAGGTTCTGCACAGACAGGGTTGTCTGCCCAGCTCAAAGTGCTCCACGAAACACGTACGCAGCGACCACTGCTACACAAACCAATAGTCAAAATGTAGATTTAAAACATGCTGGACCGGGGAGAAGAAATTCCTGCCCTCGGTTGTGGCGCGCTGTAGATCAAATAAATTAAAATCCATGAACTGAACGCACCATTTTCTGCCCAGTGGGAGCTGCAAATTGATCGTTTGCATTATCCATCCATCTGGGAGTCAGGATTGCAGGGATGTGACCTCACGTAACACCTCTGTTGAGAAGACATCAAACTTCGGCAAGAGAAAAGGCTCTTAAGTCCCCTGCAATTATCATGCTGGTCACATGCTCCATGGCGATTGCTATAGTAACCAGACACTTGCCATGGAGACTTTCTAGCTCAAAGCATTCTTCTCTTATGCCTTCAATTATTCTTCTTCAGATAACTGTTAATTTATATTTTATTTTGGAGTAAAGGAATTGAGGGGTTTTTTATGTTCATCTGACAAAGAAAAGAATACCAGAGATGAAATCTGAAATCAGTTATAATAGAAAGGAAAATTAGAACAGAGGTTTGTGTCATGGGTTGGTAAAATTCAGTATTTGTATCGTTTAGCATGCACAAACTGCAGGAGAAATGTGTCATATTTTCAGCAAAATGCAACAAAATAAAGAACAACTTTTTTTTTTTTTTTGGCCAAGTACTCAAATGAGCCTCCAAGGTTGCCATTACTGTAGGTGTGGCTGCTAGTTATGATTGCTGTATAGAACCTTCTCTCACTAGGTACAGTTTTCCTTTTCCTGTAAAATATTCTGATCAAATTTCCATCTCTTGAATTTAAGGTTTTTGATACGGTCTCAAGATGAATTTGAAATGCTCATCTGAAAGAGTTTAGCTGTTAAAGATTTTACATCCACATGTTTTGGATCAAAAAACACAAAGACAGTAACAGGATTGCCAACACTGCTGGCAAGAAGAACCACCAGGACTGAATCTGGGAATGGTACCGGTGGCACAGGAGGGGCAGAGAAATTACGCTGGAAGTTGAAAAAGGGGAGACAGACAGAAGAGTCAGTGCTTCCTAAAGCTAATATTCTCAAAAACCAGAGAGGAAAAGGTCAAGAGGATCAGATGGTTGTCTACCGTTCCAGAAGCAAGGAAAACTAACTAGCAAAGGTACCCATGTAATTTTAATTATACCTGCATTGATGCTTCATATACTCTAATCATATAATTTCCTATCTCTTATTCACCAGAGCCACCTGGCTCTCAGGGCTGAGGTGGCCACGCCCAGGGATCCAGAGGAGATTCAGAGCAAGGGCATCTGGTGTCTGATTTGCAGACAGATTTAGAGGAACTGGAATACACAGTGTAGGACAAGGAACGGGACGTTGTCTTCACAGCCAGAGAAACCGATCAGCGCAGCAGATAACAGCGCCCATGCTGCTCCATCTGCCCCCTCCTCATGCTTCATACCAGACAGGTACTTAAAAACAAGCTGTTCATAGAAAGTTTCTCATTTTCTGGATGCTCCTCATCCCACCTTGCGATCTTCTCCTCCAAGGGTTAAAAACTCTCGGGCATAATCACAGTCAAGAAGACAGTTTCGAACTGGGATCAGTGAGATGAAATACACTAACTTGGAAAAAAATGGTCCCTGTTTTCCTCAACTAAGGGTCCAAACACTCAAAACTTTTGAATATCATTTATCTCCCCGTCTTTCAGCATTCCATCCACTGAACAAGAATAATTATGTCTCTTCACTTAACAGAAAGATAATGATAATGAATAAATTATTTTCCACGCACTGGATAGGACTTTGATGAGCCTGATAGATGAGCCCCGAGGGACTAATAATTCTGTCTTCAAAGGGATGTTTAAACAACATGTTCTAAATAAGGCCTGGGGCCACAAATTGAGCAACGAGTGGGAAACAAGCTACGGAATAGCTGTTCATTAAATGTGTATCATTAGTTTGTTCATCGAATGCAGCAGGATCTGATGGAAAAAGTATTGGGGGCATGTGTAATTGAAGCCTGTGTGGTGATGCTCGGACACGACCGGGTCACACAGAGGTTGCAAAAGCATCTCCTATCTCTGCACTCTCCATTAACTCCTTCCAGTGTAGTTTTGAAGTACATATATATATATATATATATACACACACACATATATATATACACACACATACATATATACACACATCTATATATAAAGAAAAGTAAGGACTCAAATATGAGAGAGGATCAGAGAGTGAGATTTCTTGATCTGCCAGCCCCTGTCATTTTCAATGATCTCATCTCTTAGGTATAAAATGTCACATCCATCATTAGAAAGTTGTTCAAAACAGGAAAGGGCCCGCAAAAATTACTTGAGAAGAAAAAGAAAAGGTTAATTAACTAAAAATATATATTCCACAGGCAAGACAAATCACAGGCCTTTCTAATTTAATTCCACCACTGACACCAGCTCCTTTGGCTGTTAGCAAGCATCACCAGAGCCAATCCCTGACACCCCAGGAGTGGTTCTGAAGCTGTCGTGTCCCATTGCTCCATACACCGACCCCATCAGGGACACAACCAAATGCATCCTACTACAAACTGATTTTGTGAAAGCCAGAGAGGAGGATGAGCACAGGACACAGCAGCAGTTTGAGTCCACCCACAAGCCAAGGAAATTATTCACTCAGTGGCCACTTACAGCACGGAACCTTCTGCTAAGTCACAATCTCTTAGAAGATTTTACTGCTCTTCACAAGGTTTTATTTACTACTATTATTATTATTATTATTATTACTGTTACATGACAGATTCCTTCAAGCTGTTCCACAGTCCTGTTTCTTCAGGCCCAAGGAGGATTCACAAAGTACTGTGACCTTGAATAAAACCTGCCCCCTAAAACGCTTCCCATGCTATGCCTCACTACACTGGCGTCTCCCTGCACCCCATTTTTTCCTGCCACAGTGTTCCATTTTGAAGTGTCATAGTCAAATATCTGGGACAGTTTCTTGCCTTGAGTGAAAAAACACTTCCTCCAACTTCCAGAGAAAAACTGCATGTCTATATATTTAGCAACAAAAACTGGAGTAACATTTAACAAAGAATTTGTTCTTCCCTTACTGTAAAAGAACACTTCAGCTCGTCAAGCTGACATTCTTCTACTGAAAACCCATCTTGTTAGAAAATATTCTTTTTGGAACGGTACCAATATGTACTTAATGAAATACACATTTAAAAAATAGGAAGCGCTTTCTATTTTCACCCACAGGTACTGTAGTTTGTAAAAAATATTTTTAAAATAACCACTTTCACAATATTAGGAAAAAAAATAGGAGTTATAAGATGTTCTCTTTGTGTTGGGATAAGACACCTGGTGCACAGAGCTGTTTAGGTCCTCAGTGCTGGACTGAAGACAAGCTCAGGCCCAGGATGTGCTGGGATTTTCTGAGGATGTGCCTTGGTCATTTCAAGGTCAACAAGAGATCCCTCCAGGTCCCAAGGCTGCTCTGAGCTACTCTGGCAAATGACACAGGAGAAATTGAGTTTCAGATGACCCTGTTGCTCTGTCCTCAGCCAAGTACCACGTTCAGTGATCTTTTAATTCAGTGAAGCATTTAATCACATTTAAGTGCTTTTCTGTATCATGATGATCTTAAAATGCATGCTGGAGGGGGTAATTATAAAATAACCTCCCACAGCAGCCTGTACATTTATCTGTCCTGCAAATTACAGTGTAAAACAACAGCACATCATTTCTGTGTAGTATTTTTACCTTGATTGAATCATCTTTAAACCATAAATATTTTTAGGTCAGAATTCTTAAACATCATGAAACAAATGCTGTTCCTGCTTTCCAAGTTGCACTGGACAGGCAGAACTTACTCAAGATATGTAACAATTTACAAGTAAATTATATTTATTAATCTAACTATTGATAAATCTTCAATAAAACCATCAGCTTAACATCAGAACATGCTGCCCAATAGAGAGCTCCATTTTGGAAACACACTGGAAGAGAGCATCTTTCATAGCTGACACTTCCTCAAAAAAAAAAATTACTCCATGTGCCAGCCTGACTCTCTCAGATTCACCTTAAGAAGGTGACACTGCTCTTCCCATGTGGCAATTAATGTTCTCACAGTGAGTAACAGGATGAGCCATTCTAACAAAAGCAACAACCCCCAAATTTTTCAAGGGACGTGGTTACACTGTCTATTCTTCTGCTTTCCAACAGGTCTTTCCTTCACACACCGTGCTGTGAACAGCCCCAGCACGTTTGAGCTCAGAATCGCTTTGCTGTTTACAGCACCCTAAGCCAAAGCACACAAAGCAAGGAATGCCTTTACTTTTAACTCCCTGTCTCAATGGGAAACTCTGACAGTGAAGAGCAAGGAAAGTCTCTGGAGCACTGTTTGCTCCAGAGCCCAGCCTGGGGGTGGTGTGGGACCCCCCGGCTTTGGGAGACAGCGGGGTCTGGAGCCACCACTCACAGCAACCAGAGATGATTTCCACATCATCTTCCTCAATAAATGCTCTCCCCCAAAAGTTGTGCTGGTGTCATTGCTGCCTGCAAGATACTTGAGATGACCTAACTTACCCTATCTGATTATTTTGGCTACTGGGAGAAATCTTCTCCTTCTTGTCTAAAATAAGAAGGGGGATCAGAGGGAGGTGAGACACCTCTGCTGCACACCAGGAGCTCACTTCAGTTTAAAAAATAATAATAATTTTTAAAAGAATACAAATACAGTGCTGGAGAAATGTTCATCTGCAAAGCTCTGGAAGATGAAGGTCATCTAGAAGATGTGAATAAGATGTAGGATAAATTTGCCCATAAAGAAAAAGTTCACAATTGCCATAGTTTGAGACACCTGCTCTGGGAAATGGAGGAAGAAAGCACAAACCTGAGTTGCTTCTCAGACAGAAGGATTGAAAAGCTTTCCAGAAGTTACTGGTTGTGTGAGGAAAACCCTTTCATTCCACAATGGCAGCAACAAAACCGACTTGGGGAAAAAAAAAGAATCCAAGTATTCTTCCAAACACACCTTTGGGTTTGCTGTTTAAATCCATACTTGAGCCTCTCCCCTTCATTCAAAAAGAGTTCATTTTCCCTCAGAAGCATTTTCCTGCTGACACCTACATTAGTTAAACAGCAGGGAAAGCGACCTCTCTTCTATTTTTGTTCATCATATTCCACATTTTTAATTTGCTTCCAAACCATTTGCTAAACTTATTGCATTATAAATAGTTTTCAAATAAAGAAAAAAAAAAAACCCACATTTTTGGGTAACATACACTATTTATCACCAAAAATATTTTGGTAAATGGTCCATATCTTTGTCAATTAAAAAAACTCTAAAACACCTCTGTCTTGTGAAGCATTGTCAAGTATTGTCAACTTTTCTTTAAACACGACTTTGGGATTGTAACTATCTTGCTGCATTTCTGGTGGTATTAGAGTGGAGTGAGAAGTCCAACTGGAAATAAAATCCGGGAAGGAACGAGGCCACCTGAAGAGCCTCATGGCACAGGGACAGCTCTGCTGCAGCCACAAGAGCCTCTGCTACACCTGACCTTGAGACACCAGAGTGGAAGATTCTGGGGTCAGTCCAAGCACAACAGGAATTTTTCTACTGGTGCTAAGAATCAAACAAAAGAGAGAGCGATGAAATAAACGAACTGAACCCAACTTCAGAGAGAATCCAGAAAACTCTGAAGAAAGATCTTTTATCTATAAACTGTGGGTTATAAACACACTGTTTCCAGATCAGCAACTAACATACGCAATTATCTGGGAAAAAGCCTGAAAAAGTAGCAAACAAGGGCAGAACAAGTAGCAAATAAATCTGGATTATAATATTACAGAGTAGCTCTCACTGAAATAGACACTATACATTTAGTATATGTTTTGCTGCATTTTTATAACAGAGATGTATTAATAATGGCTTCTTTCCCTTCTGCATTAAAGTCAAGATTCTTAATGAGTACAGAGGGAGTATAGAGTGGCTTTAGCATTTCTCTCCCAGAAAACCAGCTACAATAGCACAGACAATTTGGAAACCCAATCTGATTTAAAACATCAGAGCTAAAAGAACACTTAGGAAACTGCTTATTTTTAACTCTCTCTAACTGCAATTGCAAATTTTCATTCTGGAAACACAGGCAAGATTTCCACATGCAGAATAATCAGAAAAGATAAACAAAACATTTTATGTAAAATAAATGGATGCCTTCTCCTGCAACGACTCGAAAATATTTCCTGTTGCCAGCAAAAATACTCATAAAATTTGGAATGTGATACAACAGCTGGGAACAGTTAGCTACAGAGAACTAGTCTGGTCTGCACTCATTTCAGAAATCAACGCACAGAGTGGCAACCATAGGTTTTCATTTCCTTTGTGATAAGCCTTTCACAGAGAGAAAGCTCAGCAGTATTTCTCCCTGCCATACTTTGAAACCTACTATGAATTTCATAAGTTCATATTTGAAGGGTCTAAAGCAGACTTGAAAGCACAATAGTCAAAACAACATGGAAACCACCGTGCAAGGGATGAAAAGGATCCTTAGTCATGTGGGAGCACAAAAAGCACCAGGGAGCACCAGGCCTGGCCCACAGTTGCAGTGCTCGCTCCAGGCACCCTTTTACTGACTGGTTTCCTGATTCTAGCCGAGAGTCAGAACCAGTTTATTCATCTGCAGGATGAATTTCTCCCCGCAGCAGATGTGCATCTTATCTCACACAGCTTTTTCACTCTCTGTTTCCACAAACACGTTCTTGATTTTTACTGCACGGGATGAGAATCCAAATCTGGTACGAGAAAAGGATTTTCAATTCCACAGAAACAAGTACGCAGCAAATAAACCTCAACAGTTGTCAATAGATAAATTTGCTTCCTACCAGAGAAAACAAACATTATTCAGATGTGTATGCCCACAACTGTTTTCAGATTCTAAATACAGAGGTAGAGAATAGTATCTGAAATACAAGGAAACTAAAAAGGCTAATGTCAAACGTGCAGACTTTGTTCCAGCAGAAATTAATTTCTCACTTGATAATGAGTTTTTGTTCCTTCCCTGCAGTATTTGTTAATGTTAGAAAAACACCCTCTGTTTTGATAACATTTGAGAAACACAAAAAGTCAATTTTGTAACTCTTTCTGGATTTCAGTTTTAATGGAAATATTTGCACTGCTGACATTGTCATGAAACCTAGTTAACATCTCTGAATGGAATAAGGGCTACGGTGAAAAATGGTGAAAAGCAACTGGTAAACACCATTTCTCAGTACAGAACTGGGCTTATTTCACTTTGAAAACATAAAACCAGCTGGGGTTTTAACACATACTGCTGCATTACTCCAGTTGCACATTATCATCAACAAGCAAAACCCCAATAATCTCATTTAGGGCTTCTAATACAGAAGTAAAAGTCCTCACTTTACAAAGTTCAGCAAAACCAAACACTGTCCTGGTGAAGGCTTTTATTTCCTCTTTTTTAGCAATCCCTACAGCTTAGTGTAGTCTCTTGAATCAATCACAGATGAAGGCAAACTCTGCATTTCTATACTGCTGTTACAAATTCTTAAGTCATATGACTTATTTAAAGTGAAGTCAAGGACTGGTGTTCAACACAAGAGAAGAATTAAACTTCAAGTCCCTTCATTAAGGAGAAGGATCCTAAATACAGATAAAAGTATTACCATTACATATTTTTATCTCGTGTTAACACACAGTAGTTTAACCACTTCAAAGACTGAGATATTACTGCTATTATTAGAGGCCTGGAAGGAATTCACACAGAAAACACTGACAGGTCAGTCCTCCCATATCCAGCTCTATATTCTAACAGGAATTCTTCCCTCCAGAGCTGCTTTCTGTTGTTGCTCTCTCCAATCAATAGTGCTTCACAACATAAACCAGATCTGTCTCCCTGCCCACAGCTGCAAAGGTCAAGTCAATCACAAGATTAGTGTTTTAAGGAAGAATGGATCCAGGGATTTCGACATTTGGGAAATGGAAGAACTCCTGAAAGAAAAGACACTTCCAGCAGGCATCACTCCACTGAAGGCAGAGGGAAGCCCGAGGTCTGCTGAGGCTCCGGACAGCCATGGCTCACACTGGCATGCAGAGATGCAGAAGGGCCAGTCTAGAACTGGTGGTGTTCTCCAGCACATTCCCACGAGCACCATACATTTGGACTCCAGAAAAGTGTGGGGAAGCTCAAGCCAGACAAATTCTATCAGAGAAAGAGCCATAGAGGAAAGTCTAGGGGCTTCTGCAGGGACACAGGAGAAAGTTTTATTCTCTCAGGAAGAGGGAAAACTGCCTTGATATTTCTTTCCCACAGTATAGTACCCAGTTTGTATAGAGTTGTATAGTTGTTTGCTGCAATTCCTCCCTCGGTTTGTACTGCCAAGTGTTTTGACTTTTATCTAGCTCCTCCTGTCCTATGTATAATTTTTTCTGTCATATTTTTTCCCCTACAAACTCTTCCCCTTCTTTCCCTCATTCCATTCTCTTGTGTTTTCCCTTTACAATTCCCCTTTTAGCTAAACTGCACCCAAATATATATATGTGTGTGGATATATATGTGTGTGTATGTTTATTAATAATAACAACACACTGTGAGTGTTTACCAAGCCTCCTACAGCTTGTTTGTTCTAGGCCTTCTGTTGCCTTGTGTATGAATCATCCATTTAGGCAGCAAATTCTTCAGGAAAAGGAGCGCCTGTTGTTCTAAATCCATACAGTGCCTAGTACATACAGCCCCATTCTTAATTATTATAATAACTGCACCAGTGCTTTTGGTTTCCTCACTTCTGGAATGCTGGATGCTTGTTTTGTGTGCCTCCACTTCTCTAACAAACCCTTAAAAACTACAGCACAAACAGCACATGTGACACAGCAAAGCTTTGTGTTTGACATGGAAACTCCATGAGAAGCATGGCAGTGGCCAAAACAGGTCCTGCCCATTCTTCCTGCACGGAGCATCATCCACAGCTCCCAGCAGGGCCTCTTTTCCCAGATGAAATGCACAGTTCCTGTTAACATCCACACCTATTTCACACACACTTTGTGGGGAAAATCGAGCCCTTTCCACACGAGCGTGACCTACTGAAACCCAGCCCTGGTAGAGGGGCAGCAGTAAGAGGAAGGAATGGCATGTTCCCGCTCCCGGACACTGTAGGACACTCTGAGCTCTGCCTTCCCTAACAAAAGCTTCTTTTCATTAAAGGGTGGAAAAAAATCCCCTTTTATTCTCTAGCCTTTGAAGGGCTTACATCATCTCTTCTTCAATTTCAGGATTTTAGTGAAAACAAGCTTTCTGTAGGGCTGGTCAAATGACTGTTAACTAAGAATTCCTGAGAGTGTTTAATCTACACTCTCTATTAATTTATCATTAGGGTACCTTCTAATAATGACTCATCTAATGAAGAAACAAAACCACAGCAGAAACCCTCCCTGCTCCTACAGTATGAGTTACAATGAACCTGGGCATCTCTCCACTAAAGCAGTCACCATACCCTTTTTTTTTCATCCCCTAGTTAGCCCCAAGGCTTCCAAGAGAAAACCACCACGAGCTTTACGTATTGCAGAGAAAATATTTTAACACTGGCCTTTCATCACACATATAAAAAGAGAATTTCATCATTAAGGTTGTGTCCAACAGCTGCCTTAAATATGATGACAGGAATTATTTGTGAACAGGAATAGCATTAATAAGGGAAAAGGTAGTTGCACCAGCCCTGTGTGGTTTTTTTTTTTCCCCTCACAATTAATAATAATTTTTTTCCCCCAAACATCTCTCCATACACGGGCCTGTGATTCATTCCTTTTTGAGAAAACATAGTAACCCGAAGCAATACAGAGCTTTGAGATTGTGAGCACACATTTAACCTCCAGCGGGGAAATCCTGTACTGAAGACTGAGGGAAGCTTCAAATTAAGGAAAATTTGTGTTTTATTAGGAACAAATAAGTTGTGCTAGTGATTTTCAACAGAAGGCTTAAATGTGATTCCTCCCACGAGCCCTTCCACCTCTGTTTTACTATTTCTACAGCGCAGGCTGCTTGGAAGAGCTAAGTGTACCCAACAGCACCAAGTCAAGGTAAAGTCATTACTTCACCTACTTTCCCTGTCACCAGGCTAAGAAAATCCACTTGGGCTAAAAGCTATTTTTTATACCTCAAACAACACAGGGCCTTTAGAGAACTAAGAGAAATAGTTTTAAATTTCAAGCTAGACGCTGTGCTTTTAGTTATGGTTATCCTGAAACCCGAGAGGGAATTAGACCAATCTCTCCCCAAGCCTGGGCAGCAGTTTCCATCTGTCACCTGTAAATAAGCTAACTTCATGAAAGGGTCTGCTACAACGAGCTGTTCGCCTACAGTCGGTCTTTGTCTTGACCTGAGCATTCATCAAAACTGCCTGCAAGCCACTCCTGACCAAAGGTTGCAATGCACTCCACTGTAATTTGCTATAGAGCTTTCGATACGACCCACCATAAATCCTGGGCCACTTCTTTAGACTAAACAAGTGTCGGTTCTTTCAGGTGACACAAGGGCCTGGCTCAGAGCAAAGGCAGCGAGCTGGCACAGACAGGGACCACCACAGGGATATCACCACAGGGATACCACCACAAGGCACGGGGCTGTTCACAGGTCTCTGCTGCTCAGCTCAGAACTCTGGCACCACACAGACTTGACCAACCAGATCCTGACAGATCAGACTGAGATGTCTTGGAAAGGTGGCCGTCCCCAACAGGGAAAAAGGGCACCACAGGAAGAAAAACTGTGTCCAGAAAGGACAAGTCAGAGACGCATCTGCATCCTCTGTTTTGAGGATAGGCACCAGTAAACAATGAGAGAATGTCACTGGCATAATGTAGCAGAGTGCATCGATCACAAGATGTGAAATACTTTACCAGTTTGGTAATTGTTTGATTTACAGGACATTCACTAATAAATATCAGCTATGACTAACTTTAGCCTACAGAGTCAGAGCATATCCAAAAAAAAAAGCAAGTCAACTTTCACAGACATGGATTTAGACATTCTTAAGGTCTTTTGTCTGTGAAATTAAATTGAACAGGACTTCTTACCCTTTGTGTGCTTATTGTCACTCCCCATCAGTGCTCACAATCTAAATCTCTCATTGCTAAACTAATAAAGGAGACTGAACGTAAAATGGACCCGAAGGAATCTACAGCTAGAAACAAGCCTTGGCCCAAAACCAAGAGGGACTTACTTCATCTTATCACCTGGAATGAAAAAATTCAACATCCAGCCAAGGAGTAACACAAATGCAATCTGATTATTCATACGTTTGTCTCCGCAAATGTGTCTCTGACCTGGCCCCTCAAGCACTCCCTGACTTCACACAGATGCTTTCTTTCCCCCCGGTACCAGACTACTTAGCACACAGAGAATATGAATCCTTAAGGATTTAATAAAAGACTCGCTTTGGATCAGAAAATTGAGGTTGACTTCCCCATGCGTCACAGGTAGACACTGGTACTTATGAATTCAGATTGATTGCAGGGAAAGTTTTTCATCCTGGCAACACTGTTGCCATAGCGATCCCGGCTGATCCGATATTCTTAGCAACCGCTCCTAACTCTCCATCCCCAGCACTCCCTGCTTTCCTCCAAGGCCGAGCTGCGTAACCTCATTTCCAAAACCCCACTGACCACCAGCAGAACCACCAGAGCAGCACGAGCTCACAAGCTGGAGTGCCTTCTCCACAGGCACACCTGATGTGTACCTGCTACACCAGTACAACGTGCTTTGCAAATGAGAGGGCACGGAAAGCACGCTTGGCCTCGCAACACTGAGCAGGGGAGAGAGTCATGCCGGACCTATCCTGCTAATGCTTTCAGATCCTGGGGGCACAAACAGGAGAGCAAGTGAGGGTCTGCGATGTTCCGAGACCACAAAAATCCACCTTATTATTT
This sequence comes from Mohoua ochrocephala, assembly GCA_013398855.1. Taxonomy (NCBI): domain Eukaryota; kingdom Metazoa; phylum Chordata; class Aves; order Passeriformes; family Acanthizidae; genus Mohoua; species Mohoua ochrocephala. The sequence continues at coordinate 68,799 of VZTA01008238.1, forward strand.
CACACATGTACCTAGCTCACCATCATTCCTCTGGGCTAAAGCAGTATTAGATAAAGCCAATCTGAAGTTGTGTCATTGAAATCACAAGAGGATGCATGTAAGACATCACCTGAGGTTTTACACCACACAGCAATGGAGCAGTTAATTATTACACTATTAACAATCGCCTCCCTTGCACGAAACTAGGCAAACTGTATTCCAACAGGCTTCTGAGCCAGCTGGAGATAAATCAGGAACTGGCAAACCACAACACCTGTGTTACTCCAACTACACACACTGTGTTTGGCAACCACCCTCACTTCCTGTCGGAGGCTGTGCGCTGCACTGCTGCCTATGGCTGGGCTTCCCTCCGCTAGACCCAAAACAGGCTGAGTTCTCACGCTGATTCCATTTGGGACCGAGTGACTCACAGCTCCTCACGCAGGTAAAGCTTTATGGACTTCATCGGGGAATGCAAACAGGAATAGTAGCGATTAGTACTCGTAGTGGAGGTGGAGGGGGAAGTGGAATGGATAGATCAGCTGCTAATTAAGCACAGGTTTGGTCCTGCTGGCCAGTACCCAACCCAGATGTGCTACCACTAGAAGCACTCAGCAGTGCCAAGGGCAATGAACTTGACACGACTGGCAGCTGCACCACAAAGCCTGATGGCCCGACTGCTCTGTTCTGGACTGCTGCTCACTAAATTTATAAGATCTGTAACAAAAAATAAAACGCCTGCTCAAAACAAATAATCCATTACAAAACATTAGCCACGTGCCCAAGAAATAAGAGAAACAAACTATTTTGCCAGTTTTAATACACGTGTTAATGGTTGGACTCTGATCTTAAAGGTCTTTTCCAACCTAAGTGATTCTATGGAAGCAGACCTTCAGGGAGGCCTCTCCAAAGCGAAGGTTTAAAAGCGGCAGGCAAACAAACAGAAAATACTACATAATGGCACATTCTGAAATAAGAAAATCAAACTACAAAGAAACGTCATTTAGAAGGTCTTTTTTGGCTGTATTTCCAAAAGCCAAAGAATGAGAACATATCTGAAAATTACCAATGTCAGATTACATTTTTTCCTATCGCTACGGTAAACTACAAGTTTCATCTAAGATTAAGGACCCAAACACATTCACACTACGAACGTGGAACAAAAGACTGTCACTAAATGAGGTTATTCAGTGTTTCTAGACTAGAAAGCTCCTGATAAGTTTTTGGCTCCCTTCCTGAACAGAATCCTCTGAGTGTTCCCTGCTGCAATAATGAAGCACCCCTAGTCTGACACGTGAAATCTGCAATTTGTGAGGAACATTGCAGGAGGACAACAGCTGCTTGGCAAACATCCTGACCTTGATCCCATGTCAACATGTACCGAGGACAACTTTCCAGAACCACACCGGCTTGCCCTCAATGTACCCGAATAAAATGGGGATTAGGCTCGACGTTTCAGTTTTGCTGCTTTTGATCAAGTGCAAAATGGGCAGAATTCTGCCAGATGCTTCGCTAACACACAGACAACTTGATAAGCATCAGCTAATGCTTTACTTCTCCATTTCCTGCGTATTTCTCTTCAGAGGGATCCTGGGAAGATGCAAGACACAGCGTTGCAAAGCGCCCAACAATGTTGTATTTACTTGGACAGATTTTGTGGTCTCTTTCAAGTGTGCTATATATAGCTTGATCATTTTGCTTTCTAGTCTAGAAAAGGAAAATCACAGCTGACACAGATTTCTTCTCAGCAGTCGCCTGCAAGCCCTGGCTGCAGATCTCCTCCCACAGCACAGAACAAGCAGCAGAGTCCTGCGGTTGCAGGTGCTCTGAGCGTACACTGGACATCTACTTGTGTTATTTTCTGTCCCAGAATCAAGCACAGATAACAAAAGGGAAATGTTAGAAATATCGATGCTTCGGGTCAGTTTCCAGTTTATTGTATTTGCAATTTAATCCAGCCATCAAACAGATTCCACAGAGCATATCATATTAGCCATTGGGCTTAATGTATTCTGGAATCAAAGCTAAGGCTGCATATATTGCAGTATCCAATTTATATATGCAAGCTTTTTTTGCCCTTTTTTTTTTTCTTCCCTAAGACCAAAGAAATGCCAATTGACAGCCTTTCACAGTTATGTCACTTTTATGGTGCTGAGCCAGAACCCCCATGTGAGGAGCCCTTACATAATTTATTCCGGTCATTTTCATTCTGAATAGGTGAAAAGAAATATTTTAAAGACTCCATTTTGAAGACAGCAACTTTGCCTTTTTTCAACTTTTTTTAAGTGTTTTTAAAAAATAAAAAGAAAGCTGATGATGCCACAACCTACCCAATACAATTTATCCTCTTTACTTTCAATAATCTCCACATAAAGCTCTGTTTTTCAAGGTGAGAAAATGTTAGGAGCTCTCCATCAGTAGCATATGGTGCATTAAACAAATTTGCGCATGTCACGCTGAAAGAAACGGTGCTAAAAGAACATCATGACTGCAAATCCATAAACTCATGCAGTAGGACAGCCAGAATTACACAGTTTAAATCTGCCCTTTTGTAGATATCAACATTGTTTATCACAATACTACAGAACAGAGTGTTTTTACCATAAGATCCAACAGTAATTAGGGGATGCCTCATCCAATCGCCATTCCTTCACTCTATTTTTGGCCCTATTCTTTCTTTTCTTCTGTTGTTTTTTGTTGGGTTTTTTTTTCCTAACAAAGTGCCTTTGTCCAGTGTCAGAGCTGTTACTGCTCCTCACCAAGTCCATGTGTGCCTGCTCCCTCCTTATCCACTGCTGGCCCGGAATGCCAGGCAACCTTCTGTCTCCCGGGCAGTTCTCCTCTCCCAGCTCCACCCATCAAAGTGGGCACAATCAGGCCCACCACTGCAGGGTTTTTTAAGCATATTTTATTCATGAAAAATAGAACTTAGTTAAATTAGCAAGGGAAGAGTCTCAAACCTTCAGCAATTCATGTGTGACACAGTGAGGCAATGCTGTTCCTATCAAAGGTTAATTGGCAATTTTTTAAATAAGAATCCAGTAAGCCCAGCTCCTTCTGTAACTTAACATTGAATAAATGCACCACAAATATAAACAGCGTCAGGAAAAAAAAATCTGGTGGGAATTAGGCTAACAGCAAAGGTCACCAGCAGCTGAAGCAATATGGCAAGAGAGACAGCCAGCTACTGCACTCATCTGCGTGCTGGGGTGAGAAGGCAACACAGCACATGCTCCATGGTGGAGCATGTACTTAATGTCATAGAATCCCAGAATGTTTGGGGTTGGAAGGGACCTTAAAAGATCATCTCATTCCATCCCTCTGCACCTCACTTCATGGGCGAAAATCAGTGCCTAATTCTGGGACCATGCTCAGAGTGTGATCCTGCAAAGCTGCACAGCTTCCTGCTTTTACCTTGGAAGACACACACACTTGCAAATGTAGCTCCATCTGTTATTAGTTAGCAAAGAAACAGCCTCGGGTTGTTAAGTCTTATCCCTGCCATCACAAACCTTAAGCTGTAATAAAATAAGAGGTATAGAGCTCATAAGAATTTCTCCATAGACTTGTAACTTGGAATAAATATTTTAAACTGGACAGAAGCCTCAGATTTATTCCCTGGACATTCCATGTTTGCAAAAAGACAGTAAATGACCTACTTACTGGATTTTTTTGGAGGAAGCTGGGGATGGTGATGTTAGTCTGGAGTGCTTGAGTTTAAAAAAAAGGGAACCAAATGAAAATCCTGTCCTGTAGCACCTGTTTAACACTTATTTTCAGACTATACTTCTCAGAGAACTAAGGGGGGAAGATAGGGTTCTCCCTAGGTTTTTACTTTTTTTTTTTCCTGCCTATTTTAATTTTCAAGATGTCTGCTTTTCAGGAGCTCTTAAGCCTTGAGCTCTAACCCAAAGTAAATAAATAAACATACAAATACAAGAAGATTTTTATAAAAACCCTTTTGGGATATGCCCTACATAGCTGAGAGAGGCCAAGATTTTATACCTATTTAGCTGACTTATTCTAAAATCTCTTTGATAACAGAGATGGGATGCTGGCCTGGGCACTGGGGAGGCTCATGGCCATGGCACAGGAGTCAGAACACAGCAGGCTGGTTCCAAGGAGTAACCAAAGCATCGAGGCCATGACAGGAGGAAGGGGGAAGCAAAGAGGTAAGAATGGGAACACTTGATAGAAGGACAAAGAAAATCAGACAATAACAATAACTGTGTGGAACAATTAGATGTTTACGAAGCAAAAGAACAAGTTGAAAGACCAGCCCTGAAGAGAGCAGGTATGAAATGACAACGCAGACTGAATTCTCAGGACACCGGCTACACGCTTATTAAACCATGTATAAACATTCAAACGACAACTCAGCACTTCTGCAACCTTTTTAAACCTTCCAACTATTAAGAAGATACGTTAAAGGGAACAAAAGTGGATTGCCTTTAGTTTTCTTTATATGGAAAATTCCACCAGGCAAGCAAAAGCCACATAACTGCTATTCCATAAAATACTTTGTAATGAGAATATTCACTAGTTCTATTATTAACGTCAACAAGCTATAACTCAGATGGCCTAAAAATCTAACAGCAACTCAATCCTCATGATGGATGGTGTTGTTTCCTCATACCAGGCCACTGTTTCTGATTATTGTAATTGGTTACTACTGGCAATACTGTATTTAGGAAAATTAGGCAATAAATTACATAGCTAATCATGTGGTCACAGGAACCATATAAACGTCATATTACTGTGCCTAGGAAACTGCCTGCTGCTCTGCTTGGCACTTAAGTAGAAAATGAACAAAATCTGTCACCAGGCCAATGAATGTGGATGTTATTTTACCACTGATGCCTCGTTTAGCTCAGTGCCCCTCAGGCACAACCTGCCGAGCCGCCAGCGCGTGGCGGGGTTAGGTCAGAACCAGAGACAGCAGAGCCAACGCCGCAATCCAGGGCAGGAAAGACCCCACTGCTGCACCCCGGGACAGCGAGGAAGGAAGGAGGATCTGGGACCTTCTGTCCCAGCACTTCCAGAACCTCTTTCCCTCTTGGACCCATACTAAAGAGTCAAGCCAGAGTCTCACCAAATCTGTGCCTGCTTGCACCAGTTGACTTTCCAGGGCCCACCCACTCTCATCACGCAATGCAGTAAGTCAATAAAGGTGAAAATATGTTATTTGTGGGTATTAATTGTGATTAACGGGATCACATCTCTGCCACAAGGCAGAACTCCCTTCCCACCCTGCCCTAAGATGGAGCTCTTTTAAGGAACTGTGCAGGAAAAAAAAAAAGAAAATTCATGAAGTGTGTTGGGCCCTGTTCTCCCTTCCCTCAGCTTCCTTTTCCCACTCTAATTTCTCTCAAGACATTGAAAGGCTCGTTGAAAATACAGCTGAGTGGGTGATATCGTATATTCAGGTTTGGTTCACATGAGATTTGACTGGGTCAAAAGATTTCTTCAGTAAATTTTTATTTCCCTTGGAGTGAGATCTACATACTAATGGGGAACTCCTGGTGTTTTTTAAGATGAGAAAGGTTCACATTAATGTTATTCCTTTTATTTTTGATGTATTCTTTCCACTGAGTTGCTGCAGGGAACTCAGGGAAGAAAATGCTGTTTAAAAACAGGGTAAAATTTTGCTATCACAGAAACACAAAGTAACTCCTTAGAAAAAAGCAGGAATTCCCCAGTACTCCCCTCACTGCAGACTGAACTGATCCTGAGCCATGTCAGTCGTCAAGAGGATGCCTCCTTTAGTTACACACTAAAAAATAACCTGAAGGTTGATCTGGATGTACTTTAACAATTTTAGCTAAAACTTTGACAGTAAAGTTAGCCAGCGTGTTCCGTACTGTGTAACTAAAATCTGCATTGCTCCACAGAAATAGGTCAAGGATTAATTTACTTGCTTCTAATTAGTCTATTAAACTGGTAAACAATCCTCCTGCAAAACTTTTTACTTGAAATATGTCTATAGGGACAACATTATTTCCGCCATTCTAGTCTGGTATGAGCTCAAGTTAACTGAACTTTGAAATTTCCTTACAAGTCCAAAGCCAAGGTGCTCAGAAAACAGAAACACGAGCTGAGATCCTGAGAACAACCACTGCCAGAACGATCCCTCCTGCAAACAGAAAGCACCTCTGATGTTCTTGGGTTTGTTACCCACCAATGGTCGATGCCATGACCAATAGCTATTGATTTACATTCTGATTACAGAATCCTAGCATCGTTTAGGATGGACAAGACCTTAAGACCAAACATTAACTGAGCACTGCCAAGGCCACTGCTAAGCCATGTTCCCAAGTGCCACACCCACAAGAGTTTTGAACAGCTCATTGACTGCCAAAACGAGTAACCAGCTAAAATTAATTCCACTTCTAATATTGAAGTATTGTCCAAAGTGGCTACACTCTGGAATGCTCCAAGCTTTGCCACGGCTTTTTCCTCCCTAAGGAGATAGCCGTGTGAAAGTTAATTTTTATTCATGCCAAAACCAGCACTGAAATGTGGAGCAAATACACACAAATTCCAACCACTTATTCCTCAAATTCAGTAAATCTCATTCTGCTGCTTTGGCCACTGACAGGAGAGTGAGAGATACAGAACATTCTCCATATTAATTTGTAATTAATTCATTCATTAGGAATTAAATACTCATATTAACAAACCACATCTTTATAATTTTCATTGAGATTATATTATTGGAAGTTTATGAATTTCTGAGTATTAATTTCAGAATTATATATAAAGTACATCTATATGAAAACAATAATGTAACTATTCTGCAAGTATGAAGAGACACCTCTCTTCTCTTCTGCTATCCTTGTTACAAGAAGTTCACAACCCTAAGAACTCCCACAAGGAAAAAAAGATTGTAGTGAAGAACATCACTGCAAAGTGAGTAAGGTCATATTAAAAAAAACCCAGAACAACAAAAGCCACGGGGATATTAATAATGCACAGCTAATACCAAAATTCAAAGGCTTGTCAGAAGTCAGGCAAGCCCACGTTAATTTTGCAGAGATGTTATTGCAGAGATAATAAAAAGAAAACAACAGCAGGCTTGTTTGTAGTGACAATAAACCAGTAAAATAGCAAGACACAAAATAAAAAGATACAGCATGGAAAATGTAAGTAGATTAACAACACTTCACATTGCAAAAAACAAGGAAAAGTTTTTATGCAATGCCACAACATACTATATCTAATACTGCTGAGTGGGACCATCAACAAAGCAGAGAAAAGGATTCAGGGCAGAGAAAAGGCTACGGTGGGCAGGGTAAATCATCCGAGTCCTCCTGATATCTCTGCACCCCTGTGCTCTTCACAGGCTGAATGTGTCAGAGAGAGCCAAAGAGATGAACTCAATCCCCTCCTCTGCAGCTCTGGTAAAATCTGAGGGGCAAAACTTATAAAGCATTGTTCTCCCATGCAGAAACTAGATGTACTCTGTGTTGGAAGATGGTTATTCAGCTAGATTAAGGCTGGAAGCCTGGGCTCAGCTCTCCCAAACCTGTGACCATAAAACTCAGCAGGTTAAGCTTTCTCAAGCCCCACTGGAATGATCTTATACTGAACTAGGGCTGTATTACTTTTCTTCCCTTTGTTTTTATAAATGTTTTACAATGCTGGGTTGAGGCAGCCAATACACGCAGCCCTGCAGAGCTAATACACAGATATCTGCCCTCAGAATATGTTTTTTCTTTAATTTTTATTTAATACTAACAATACTGAATCATGCGAACCAAACAATACGCCACAATGGGAATTCAAGGACACCTGTATTACTCATAGGCAGTTGTAATATTGGGTCTACTCCGCCTTTCAGATCTAATGTTTAGGTGGTGCATTGTTATAAATCCCTCAGGGTAAATGCTCTCAGCTCCAAAATCATTAGAAGCTGCTGGGTTGTAATTCAATGCCTTGTCTCTCTACTTACTGGATATGTGCCAGTGCACAAACTGTATTGACAGGTGAAATGAATGGCAGTCAGGAGCTTAAATAACTTCAAAAACCTGACTCAAGAACCACAGCGAGATGCTTTATGATACACTGAGATCGGGAACTCTAATAGAAAGGCACATTTACTAAATTGTCTTCTCAAATGCTTCATTTTTCTAACAGAAGTGTAAAGATCAAATACCAAAAAGCAATTTTATATCTGTTTTATACACTAGCATTGGAGCACATATTAAAACATTATGTCATACGTGAATACAAATAACGTTCAGCAGAACATGTTGTGATGCAGTCAGAGTTGATACACTTCAATCTAGTTATTCCATGTTGCTTTCGACACATCTGTTTCCCTCAGCTGTCAAACTGGGGCTCAATTTTCACATATTGGCCTGTGCCACTGTTCCAAATTAAAACAAATTATGAGCTCCCTGACCCGGTATTTGCTTTCCTCCAGTCAGCTCATGGCACAGCTCAGAGTAGAGTGGAAAGTCTGTCATTAAAATCCAGTGAAACTGAGCAAAGCTAAGTGCTCTATGATGACTGAATTTTTCCCAGGGTGGACGGACTGCTTAGCACCTCAGATTTTTTTCCACTGACATTTAAAAGCATCATATTGTTTTGTTCTTCAAGCACCTGAGAACCTCACAAGGTGGGCAGGAAGAGGTAAGTCAATGTTCTAAGGAGATTCTCCCAAATACACAATTGTTTGGTCTGTATTTCCATTTCAATACATACACTTATACTATTGGATACATCAGTTTTTTAAAAACCCCACAACTCTGCTAAGGTGACAACAGAGAATTCAACCCAATGCCATCTTCATTTAACTTGTGGTTTAAGTCATTGGTTGGTAATTCAGGACAAATCTACACACATTTAAAGTTTGCTTCAAGTCTGCTCACCAAACTGTTGGAAAATGGTGATACACAGTGAATTAGTCACCCAAAGTTGTTATTTCTACTCATTTGTCTTCTACACAAACAAAACCTGTGAAGGTCTGCAACAGCTCCTCCATGCCCTTACAAAAGCCCTGATGGCAGCCTGCAGCTATAGGATTACAAGAAAAATTTGCTTCCTACTCAAAGGGGTTTGCCACTGCTGTCTGGACAATTGAAGGGGTCTAGGAAAAATTTTTGCAAAAAAGGACATCAAAGGAACTAAGCGGCACAAATGTCACAATAATCAATTTCCTTAATTTCCTTTATAATCTCTAAATGGTTGTGGTTTCTGTAACATGGGAAGTCTGATGTTGCACATCTTATTAACACAGAACACCGTTTGTAAAACAAAAGTTGCAACAGAATTACTTGCTTGAGTAAAGGCTATTGAATATGACTGTCTAAAACAACCTAAGACTCCAAGGTTCACATCAGTGAACCCTTCTGCTAATTATATTACCCCAGATAGTTATTGGACTTACACACCTTACCAGCTTTCATCACTTACATGGAGCTTAAGAAACATTTTTAATAATTTCTCCAAGGAGAAGCATGCTACTGAATATAATACAGGTTTTTTATTCAACTTAAAAGTTTGAAATAAATGCTACTTCCTCAAAATACCAAAAAGCTAAAAATAGTTTAGAACCCCTCCTACCGAGTAGCTTCTTTTCCCCAGTAATTTGCAGTGTGATGATGAAATGAGACAAAAACATAAGGGGAAACCCAGTATCACAAAATACCAAAGCAAATGTTAGTTAAAAGAGCATTAAGTGACAGCATTATATCACACAGAGAACAAAGATGAAAACAGAATCAGACAGAACTAAAATAGAAACTCTTTCAATTTTTCGATCAAACATTCAAGCGATAAAGAGTTCAGGGTAGGTCTCTGAAATGGGTTTTTAATCGCTTGCTTATTTTATTCCTCCTCTAATGGTATAATTATTCTCCACATGGTGAGTGAAAAAGCAGAGACCTGTCAGAGCCCTGTTCATAAGCAATCGTGCAGGACCAGAGATGAACATGAAAGAGCCCTGGAACACAGCAAGTGCCAAGAGGACACAAGCTGCGGAGCTGATTAGCTGTTTTCATTCTCTATCGAGAGGATCTGATCCATTAGCACAGGGAGATTAGAAATCGCTCTGCTACAGCTGTGGCTCTATACCCCTTCCTTTTTTTAAAATTATTATTTCTAAACTTTGGGTTAAGTTCTAACTGATCCCCGAGTCATCAGCTGCAAGCGAAAAGGTAAAGCAATAAAACAGAGAATTGCTTTAATAACACAGGAATATGTGGAGGAACCACTGGAGTTAACAGACCCCTTAGACCACTTATGAATTAAGGAAACCAACAAAGCCAATCCAAACAACAATGCTCAGGAGTTACTGCATTTAGGTTTCAGCATCGGGAGCAAGATTATTTATGCAAAATTAATAAGAAACTTGGTCTCTCTGTGAAATGCTACAAGGGAATTTCTTTTGTGCTGCTGATGTAATGGAATATTTATGAGCACTGGGAATCAGAGCAGTCAGAATTACGACGAAGAGAGGTCACAGAGGGTAGGATTGCAAGGTTACATCAGATGGGTTTTTCTTTATGCTTGGTTTTTACCGAATGTGTTCAACATGCCTCTTCACAGATATTTTTATTGTCCTGAACAAAAAAAAAAAGGCACTGTTGTGAATTTGTCTGGATGTGACCCGGATATATGCACTGCAATACCCATTTTTATTTATTTTTAACAACTATCTCCATTTGCACCAGCTTCCTAACACACACGAAGACCCCACTGCTCCAATGCATCTTGGTTTTAACCAGGAAACTGCTTGAAGCTAAAAATCAAATGTAAAGAACAACAAAGGGATCCTACTGAGCCAGGCACACTGGAAATGTATAAGTAGGTGGATGGACGCAACAGTAGTCACTACAGGAGGAATGTTTTACTGCTCTTTTTGATTCTATATACACTTACCAAACACTTTAAAACAGCAACCAAAGCAAGAACTTTCCTCTCAGATCCAATTTGCAGAGCATTAAAACATACACTTGCATAGAACATGAAAATGCCTTGACCTTCAGCAATGTTTTGTTCATAAACTGGGGCAGAATCCTTTTACTACTTAATTGGTGAGAAGATACAGAGTTTACAGCACTATTGAAACATACACCCATCTTCTGTTGTTTCCCTTCGTGACCACACAAACGACCCTACTCAGCAGGGCACTGAGGGAATCTCTCCAGATGGGCAAAGTTCATGCAAATATTCATAGGAGGAAAGGTATGTCATTATCCCCAGGCTCTGCCGACTGGATTGTAATTAGAAAGATCCCTCTTTTTTAGCAGATGGGTCTCCTGGCCTCTTTCCAGTCTACGCTTCATGTTGTCTATTGTGGCAAACCAAACTGTGAAGGAAAGAACTAAAATAAAGCGTTTCCTAGTCTACCTTTGGACAGAACCAACTCTCACATGTGAATAGGATTTTTTAATCAGTTTTAAATAAGGGGCACAAAGGCTCAGTAATTGCTAGCTGGCTATAGGCTCACCCAAACAAGGATAGCTGGATCAGAGCTCGTTCAGCATCGCAGGGACAGGATCATTATTCCGTGACAAGCTAGTGATCACTTTCTAATTCCTCCAAGACAGGGAACTGTCGTAAGAAATACGTGTACAAGCACAGCCTTTGTCAGCAGCCTGAGCGGGAAGATCAGACAAGAACTGAAGGGCCGGTTCACTTCTGTAACAGCTTTGCCAAGTCAAAGCCAGCCTGGAAGCTTGTACCAGAGCTGTCCTAGTGAACAGAAACCTTCCAGGCTGTTCAGTTTACCCTAATCACAGGCATTTTCTCCCAGCCCCACCAAACAAACCCCACAGAAAAGACACTGGTTCAGTTCTGGCTGGGAAGCAGCTAAGCAGTGAGATAGAATCTCAGTGCCTGTGGAGAAATGGCTAAGCAGGAAGGGCACTATACCAATATCCACGAAGCCTAGAACATTTTTAGGAACGTAACAGCAGGCACAGCAGAAGTGGCATCATAAAGCTTTGTGTGCTGTTTGAGCAGCATTTCCCCAGTGAGCTCTGACGAGAACCAAACCCTGCATGAAAACACGGCTCAGACTCCAGAGCTGCGGTGAGCAGGGCTTGTCAATTAACGGGAACCGTGGAGGTGATCCGAGAGACGGGGACACGGCTGCCGGGAGCTCCCCGGAGCCCGCCAGGCTCATTCTACGCAGCCTATTAGAACAGCCATTAGACGGTGTCGATTTTCCCTCACTGTTACAGCTGAGCAAATAATGAGAAAAATTATATGCAAACATCCCCATGACTTCTGTATGGTTCTGCTCCAACTGCGTTCCCACATTTTCTGTTTGATGATCATGGACTCTTGACATTTTAAGGGAGGGGTTTGCTCTCAGCATCCTCTCAGGACCACAAAGTAAATCTCACTATCAACAGCAATTTTCGTGGGAGGACGGGGGATTATTACGCACAAAATTACGATAAATAACAAACAAGTTTGTTAAAATTGCAATCTGTTTGCAGACAATCTGCAATCAAGAAAGGAGGCTCATTCATCAACCAAATTGTTACTGGAAATTGTCTTCCTCAGCTATAATCACTCACATAGCCAGGGCACTTGCAAACAGAGGTATCCGAATCCTAGCACTGATTCCTGGGCTTATCTGCTTGTCCCAAAACGTACATTTAATTTAGGAACTTCGTATGTGGAACGAGTACCACACAACACGCAATCCCGAGTAATGAACTTCAGCACTGTCTAACACAGCACGCACTCAGTAAAGGCACGGGCCTGTCATATTTATTTGGATTCTACCAGAGCTCCCACTAACACAGCTACTACCTATGAGACTTCTACTCCTCCTTGCAAGTTGAAAAAAAGCTTCTGGAATGATTTTGGAGGGACATCAGTCATTTTGGCAGAACCGCTTCTGTCTGGCATATAATTAGTTTACTTGGGGAAAATCATTTGCTCCCTATTCGCCCACAAGCTCTTCTGTGTGCACGGAGCATCCTGAGAAGAAAGATAGCTGGAGGTTAAAATTAGCAAGGAACGCAGATGCCATTGTCTCCTCTCATTACCTCCTCCCACAGTGCACGTCTCGCATCCAAACCGAGAGGGGCTGGAAAACACAAATCTGAAGCAAGAAGAAAAAAAAGAAGAAAATAGCAAAAATAACCCCTCTTGGAAACAACAGATACGTCAGACTTGTCTGGTCAGCGACGACTCTGCGGATAATTTTCCGAGCAGTAATTACAGTAGGTGGCTTCATTAGCATCTTAGGGTTGCACTTGCCATTGCCTCACGTCAGGATTAGATACCATTATCTCAAGAACAAGAAAATCAGGAGTATATGACAATTAACACTTAAAATTAATTGAAAGGAAACAAGGAATCTTCTGAATAGTCTGTTCCTAGGATGACATGCCGTAAACAAGAACGTCAGCGCTGACTTCAGCTCAGCTGCCACTGAAAAAAGAGCATCTGTTTTTCTTCTTGGCAAAGATTGATCGCAACTGAAACGTTCTCATATATTTGGGATACGCTTACACCTTTCAAAAACATAATTAAGGCAAAAAAATCATTCCTATGGCCACATCTTCAAATAATTTTCAGAGATCTATGCCTAGCCTGCCAAAATAGTGAATAAGATGAATGAATTCCAGCACCCTGAAAAATATTTCTCCTCAGAGGGTCCCCTCTGTGCATTCAGAGAGCAAATAATGTCTGGGTTTAGGACATTCCTCTTTGCTGTGTGCAAATCTCACCCATGTAAAACGTGACCAGTGAAACACTTCTGAATGCAAACAAAACAATGCACTGATCCATAATTTGCAATCATGTCAGGCCATGTGTTACTGAGAAAATGGGAAAAAATATATACTCAAATTTTAGATTTTTGTGCGTGTATCGAGAGAAAAAGACTGGCATTACTGCTGTGGTGAAACCAATTCTAACACATTAAATTCTAACACATTCTTGTATTTTTACCCAGTATGCTAATTCTATACAGACCTGCTAACTGGACAGCCTGGCAGGCAGCTCTCAACACCACCAAGATAATGTTTCTAAAATGTGTCAGGAGCCTTAATAGTGCAAAACATTATGAGTAAATTAATCCTTCTATCAAATGGCTGACAGCAACATAAAGGGTCAGGGTTTATACACACAAAGGACTCCTCTTGAAAAATGACTCAGCCATCTCCTGCTCCCAACAAGAAATGAAGAAAAATGAGGTCTACACTGCCCTCAAATAACCCGAATAAGCCGATCTTTGCTTACCCAGAAGGACTTGAGACACTACTGGAGGGTGAGGGGAGAAGAAAAATCCTTATTAGAGGAAATTTACTTTAATAAAGATATGAAAGCAAGCAAGTAAGCTCCTGATCACAAGGTTTACTCAGAAATTCATAAACCTCCAATAACATAATCCTTATTTAAAAATTATAAAGACGTAGTTTGTTAATATAAGTATTTCATTAATAATGAATTAATTACAAATTAACATATATAAAATGTTCTGCACTTCTGTAAGCCTCCGGTATCTTCAATTAAATAAATTCATTGATATTTCCATTCAAATCCAACAGTACTGCCTATTTATAATTAAAAAAGCAAGGGAAAGATGCCATATTTGGATGGCACTGCTTCCTACCACAGAGTTGTTTAACATGGTGTCACTGGTCACATAAATGCAGGGAACTTCATTGGCTCTTGGGTTATCACAGATTTAGTACCAACTTAAACAGAGTGGGGCCAGACCCCCTATTGTTTGTGGAAAAGGCTCCACAGGACAATGAAAGCCATCATTTCACCTGATGCCTTCTGACTCTCTGAGTGATGGTACAGAGAGAAAGAAATGGGAAGACAACAACTTCCCAGAAAACAAAGTTCCTGGCTTACAAAACTGAAGTTACCACGTCAGGAACAACTCCAAAACCATTAAAAATTCAGTTGCTGGAATGAAGAGTCCAGCATTTTTCAATTCCAAAAGCTGAGACTGCTAAGCAAGAACAGCAGTGAGTTTAGACAGGATAAAAAGAGAAATAATACAATTAAGGATAAAATGTTTCCTTTTCAATTAAAGACTAGAACTGAATGGAAATTGAAAAGCAGAGATATGTTGGGATTATGACCCCTGAAATTATGTATAGCTTAATGCCAGGCTCTGAATTGAGCTACTGCAGCCTCAAAGGGGCATTCCTCAACTGGCCAGGGTTTAATGCAGCAAAGGGATTCCACAGGCATTAGTATCGATGAAGAGAGGAGGTTATAAAGCATTTGCTCTCTATGAGCAAAAAGGGTAATGAAATTATGCAGTTCCTTTCTTCCCCTGCCCTCAGCAGATCCTGCAAACTCATTATCAGTGCTTTTGACAGCTGGGAATCCATCTAGGCCTTGGAATGCTGTGCTGGAACATCCCACCCCTGTGGCTGAAGAGACACTGGATCTATGCAGTAGCAAACACCGACTCATTTCAAACAGAATCTAAGGCTGGCCATTAGTTGTGGTATCTGAATCTCTGGAAAATATGCCAAATTCACAGCTATAGACATGGAATGACCACTGGGACACTCTAAAAAGAGGAGCACTTGTACATAGCCCCATTATGCACAGGGCCTCCTAATGGATTTCTCTACCTGCCCAGAAGAGCGTGCAGCACGACTTTCCACCCTGCCAGTCAATCCAGGAGCCCCATCTGTGAAACCAGGGAGCCATTTCCTTGACCTTCCCTCACACAGAAGAGAGAGTGCTTGTACTGAGACATTAGGGAATAGGTTTGCACTCTAACAGCTGATGGCAGCTGAGTAGCTGTGGTCACCTCCCTGCTGACTGTCTTTCATTCATTATCCATAGTGCACATTTCCCAAAGATACAGATTAAGTTGGAAGTTTACTATTTATCACTGCAACAAAGACACGCACTTAACCGAGAGGCACTGACCCTCACTTGAGGCAACATTATAAAGCTTGGGAAAAGATTCCAATACCCAGACACCACAGCAAATCTTAAATGATTCCAAAGTATAAATTACACCCTTTGTCTTTTATTTAAGGATGTGGTACATAGTTATCCCAGGGACCTTCAACTCCCACCACAATGCACCAGCAAGCAGGACAAACCTTGGTCAACCTTTCCCTACTTCCTCCTTTCCTTGTTTTCTCCTGTCTCGCCTCACTCTTCTGCACCCCATTCCTATACCTTTCCTCTCCTCCATTTCTGGCGTTACTGTCTTTTCCTTGATTAATTCAATTCCCAGTTCCATGCTGCTAAGTCAAACACAGCTCTAATGCATCTATCCACTTCTCACAGCTTGTTTTGCCAAAAGATGACCGAAGGGAGCCTCTGTTCCTTCCTGCAACTTGCAAATAGCTCCAGAAGAGTTAAGCACAGGGGAGATTCAAGGACACAGCCTCGGCAGTAATGGCCATTTACCTCCTGACACAGCCATGACTTGATGAGGAACCCAGAGCACAGATGAGAGGACACGAGCTGCAGTGCAAACCCATCCGCTGACAGAGCTTCCAACAGCCCTTGGCAGTCCTTTAAGTATTTCTTATCGGCAGCAAGAGACATTCCACCATTTCCACTGAAGGGAAAACGTTACCTCAATGCTCACTGAAATAAAACCTGAACAAACGGTGAAAGTTTGCTCCATTTTAGCACTGACTTAGCCAAAAACTCCAAGTACATGTTTCATTGTGCAGATGCTACACAAGAGCTCCGTTGCTCATTTCGTGAGGGCCTCGATTCAACCTAACAGGAAGCTATCCCCGACCAGTATCCTGGGGACATTTTCTATTCTGTTGGACGGACTAGAAGTTAACATTATTAGCCAAACTAAGAAAAAACCATCTTTTTCAAGCCATGGTGGAAGGCATCACCCAGTGTGAACCAGCACAGGGAGTAACACATGTGACTGCTCCTGCCACAGTGCCCGGGGTAGAGAGTGCCCTGAAGGAAACCAGAGGGAAGACAGAGCTACACACAGAGCTCCAGGCAGACTTTCCATGCAGATTAAATCTATTTGAACATCAACAGTGATTAATTTAATCTTAGCAGGCAGTTTGAACATCTTTCTTCAGTTTTAACCCTGAGAATCTGAAAAACAACTGGATTAAGACACTACAGTTCCAGGAAAGTTCAGCCCCTGAACTTGCTAAACCTTCTGCTTGTCTGCCTTTCCCTTCCTTGCCTTCCCAAAGAGCCTCAGCGACTGTCACCCAAACCCATGCCTGTTTCTTTTAGATCCTGACTCCGCAGGGTTAAATACCAGGACACCGAGCAGCCAGCTCCTCACTCCAGTTCCCACTATAAGCAACCATCTTGTTCTGCAGATCACAGGCACTTCTTTGGCAAAAACAGACCATGCCCTCCTCTGACCTTTTGATTTCCTATGCACAAAAATGCGGCTGGGATCCAGCCTCTGTGAGATAAAGAGGGAGAGAAAACATCCCCACCAGCTCCTTATGGGAGCAAGACAGCAGAATCCAGTTCTGTGCATCTGTACAGCAAATACAATACAAAAGAATGTCCCACACATTGAGACAGACAAGTTACATGCAAGTTTCCTATACATCAGCTGGCACTCAGGTTCCCAGAAGCAGAGCATCCCAAGCTCATCAGTACTTCTCCTACCTCTTCTACTGCCTAGACAAGAACTTCTTCCCAAAATGGTTTGTAGAATTTCATTTCATATACGTTTGGCTTTTTTCAAACGATGCAAAAAGATTCTGTGACTTGAAATCCCCATTTGTTCCGCCTAGATAATCATAACGAAGTTTTCCAGAATCACTCCGAAATGCCCTGTGGAAGTGCCCGAGCAGACAATCCAAGACAGGAGGCCTCAATCCCGTTTTCTGACAACTTGGATGAAACAATTTGACGTGAATGTGCCCACGGAAATCACCACAACACATCGAGCAGACGATGATTAACAAGACACTTCTGTCTCTGTTGAACTGCACTGGCTCCGTTAGAACTTAGTTTTACACTAAAACCAAAAAGTAGAAGGGCATTTTGGAGTTTCAGTCCATGGCAGCATTTGACACATCCTGTAGCTCCAGACAGAGACCAAGTTCGATCCTGATATTTTCTTGCCTAAAAGTCAGACATTACATCAGAGGCAAAGGTGACCCTCTGACTGTCATGCTCTGGTCTATTGAAATGCACCTTCACGAAGGAAGGTTTAATCTGCTCTAACAGAAAATGTCAAAGCTTGACTAAATGTCAAGATTTCATTACCCTCTGAAACAATGCCCTGAAAAATAGCTGCAAGTCAGAACAAATTTTTAAATACATTTATTGATACTACACTGAAAAACAACAGATTTTTTTATGTTACTAAAATACAGATTTTACCAAAAATTGAAATGACACTTTGTGATCCCCCAGTTATTTTACATTAGCCTCAATCTAATCTGCAATCCTTAAGCCTTAAGAAGACCATTTCAAATTACAGACCAGGTGCTGATGAGGTTGTTGTCTAGTGAACTATAAATTAAATAGACATCCAAGAAACACCAAACTTAAATTTACCAAGCAGGAAAAGCAACGAAAACTAAAATAGGAACTCCTGAAAAAATGCTGCTGTCATAGTCTGAAAGCTCATACAATAACCCCAACAAGTGGATGTGTAATCACATAACTTGCGCAGAATAAATGTTGTTTTGCACTATTTATAAACACAGGTAAAATATTATACATTTGAAGACCTGCCATTCTCCCCTCCATTGCACACTTCCTGATAGCTGGTTGGACTTCTTTCTCCCACAACTCTGACTTCGAATTCTTTATCCTCACAAACTGCAGGTGTTGAGCAGACAAAAGGAACCTGCTATTTGTAGCTTCTAAGTAAGCCATGCCAAAAGAGGGGAAGAAGAAGAAAAAGTGTGTAATGATACACCTGCTTCCTCCTGCGGACCTCAATCTGTGAAGTTTCAAGGCTGATTCTCTTCCTATCCAATTCTCCTGGCTAAAATTACCTGTTAGGAACACCATCAAGTTTCCTCTGTTCCCTCTCTATCTTGAATTTTACTAGAGAATTAATATGCCTTTCAGCTATAATTTAAACAGCACGGTATTTCCAGCATTTTAAAAAGGACAGAGTTTTACTAGAGGTATCACAAGGGAGCTGATATTTTCTATTTCTCTCTTCCTGAGCTCCTAATGGAACAGCAGGAGGTAAAGTCAGTGTTTAGGCCATAGAATAAGTCATAAATGCCAAAAGGGTAAACATTCAAGGGAACACTTCCCAGAGACCAAGCAGAAACCTTCAGAACAAATCGATGCACTTTAAGTAATCAATTCCACTTCTACAATTGCTACTATTCCTTATCATAGTGTCCAAAGGCTAAAATTACTCTCGGATTCTGCAATTCACAACGCAATACACAAATATTGATGCTTCAGTTTGTGATTTGTGAGCTTTTAAGGTAATGGAAATCAGACTGAGCTGCCCTGTGCCAGAGGAAAGGCTTACGTCTTAGTTTTCAAAATGATGAAAATTACCATTCATTTTGCTACAGAAGACATTTTCCTCGTCTTATCTAAACAGGGCTTTGCGTTCAGGAATCCAGAAGAGGAACTGACATTTCCTTTTGGCATGGCTTCCCTAAAATGCTGTAAATTCAAATGTCATCCCTAATGCAAGTTCCTGGGTGCAACACGTAACTGCATCGTGAGCACGGTGGGAAGATGGATGAGCAGAAGGTGGCAATAGAGACCAGATCAAAATCCATATACACTTCATTCCTAATTAGATGCTCGCTCTCACCACAGCACACACCCTACGTGCAGGTCGTGCATCTGCACTGAAAACCCAACGTGATACAGGTGTGATTTCTTATGGCTGCATCACCCCTGGGTAAAAGCAAATGTAAAAAGTCTACTTTTCTCCTCAGGTACACACCATAATTACAAGGCTTCCATAAGCACTTCAGCGTGCTGCCTACATGGCCCCTAGCATCCATCAGAAAATTACAGAAAACAGGGAGTTTTTGTCAATAAAAAAGTTATTAGAAACCTATGTACCACCTCCAGCTGAAAAGCCAAATTATAAGCACTTATCTTAAAGCTAGAGCGGAAACGTGTCATTACATTTTATACAATAATATTCCCCTTCCTTTCTAAAAAATCATCTCTTGAGCACTGGTGGAAAGTGCATGGAAAACTTCCTCTTACTCTTTCCAAGATTAAGAATACTTTGGTGTAGCACTTCACTGCTAACCCGGTAACCACACAGAAATCTGGCACATCTGAAGTTTCTAGTTAAGCCTTCAAGCTTCAGTCAGAAAGTGCCATTTCACACATGTTTGTAGAGACTTCTCAAATACATAAGGATTATCTGAAATGTTCTTTCCCATTATAAGCATGGAGGAGGGACTGAGGAAGGCAGACATCTCCCTCTTTCGGCCAAAGGGAGGCGAAGCAGGCACACATTGCCTTTACAAGAGATTTGAAGGCAAATAGTATCGGGTTTATTCCCCCACATTTATGATGGGGACAAATAAAACAGGATAAAACACTGAGGGGGGGAAAAAATTCACTGGTGTCTCATGTGCAGTATTTCCAAGTTGCCACATTTAACACGACAAGCAAAGACTAATCTTCATGCACCACAGAAAGCAGTTTTTCTCAAGTTTGAGGTGACATTATTATTATTTTGAAGCTCTGCATAGGTTTTCTGGTTTCAAACCTCTTGAAATAAAGATATTTCTTAACATGAACATGGCAGTATAACAGATTGTTTTCCTGCCCTGCTTTCCCCGCTGGAGCCCAGTGGGCAGCAGTACCTCCCCCAAGATGCTGCCCACAGCTGGACACCAGCCCCAGCCCCTTCAGGGTTTGAAATGGCCCCCATCTGCCCCGATGAACCACACAAAACTAAACCCCACAGGACCATGCTGACTAGCAATTATTTGGGTTTAAGAGCTAATATTCCAGGCACCTAGAGCTGAAATAAAGGCAGCGTGTATTTAAGTTACACACATTTGTGTATTCCCCCTTGAACACACACGAGGGTTACTCCATGTCAACCAGCATCACTCAAGAGCAGGGTATGTGAAAGCAGCCTGATTACAAAGGGGCAATGGTTGAAGTTTCCACCTCAACAACAAACAGAGGAGAACCGAGAAGCAAACCACGAGGGAAAGTCTGACTGGCTCAGTTAGCAGTGCCCATGGCCAGGACGGGCAGGTCTCTGTCCCTGCCATCAGTCACCTGAGCTGGAAGCTGATACACAGCAGGCAGACAGGAGTCTTCCTCCGTGCCTGTACAGTGACTGTAAGGTGCTGAGTAACCATTCCTGGCCACAGCTCCAAAGGGCTGGGAGCGTATCTCAGCCAGGGCTGCCAGGTGGGGAGCCGGGCAAATACCAAGCTATAAATACAGCCACGGATTTGGTCGCTGCTCACCCACCACTAAAAGGATCCCAGGAGCAAACTCATTGTTGGACACATCATTTTCTCTATTGCTGCAAAAGATCAGGTTTTAAAACACCAACAAAATGAAGCAAATGGAAGTAGTCAAGACATCTGACATCCTAAAAAGCCTTCCAGACTTCAATACATCATCAAAAGTTATCCAGTGGCAAAGAGAACAAAATTGGGATTTCAAATGACCAAACATTCCAGTGCATCATGTGCAGCTGCCTCAGGTACCTGAGAGCAATCTTTAGAGCAGGATTTTATCAACTGACCATTTAAATGCCATGATAAGACACAAAAAACAAGCAGCAGAGGGAAATGAACACAGAGAGAAAAAGCCATAGTATGGTACTCACATGTTCTGCTAAAAAAGTAAAGAAATCTCTCTCAGCAGCTATAATTTCAGGGGGTTTTAGCATAGCAATTGTCTGATAAACACCCTTCCTCCTCTGAGATGAAGGAGTTTAAAAAATAGATCATGGCACAATGATCCCCTCAGCAGCAAATAATAAAATTATTAGTAGACACTTTCTGAATGAAACAGTCTGGTTTGCTCAAATACTAATCACTTTTTATTACTGAGCAAAAAGAAGCAACTCAAGCGTAACACAGGAAACAAATTGTTAACTAAATATTGGATATCCTTTTAAAAAAAATGTTAAAGGGTAAGCTACGTAACAGAGCAACCAACACTTGAAATGTCTTAATTATCAGTGTTTTTAAATAACTTCACTTCACTGCTGTCCCAGCTACAGCTTCCTGACTGGTCCACAGATAAAGAAAATTATTTCAAAGCTATTTCTTGCCCTGGCTCGTCGCCTGGCTAAGTGACAACATTACATGGTCCCCACTCTCCAGCAGGCTGGCAGGGGACCATCATTCCCATTTAACCTCCATTCCAGAACACTGGCCTTTGTCGGAGAAATGTTGCCCTTCAGTCCCATATAAATAACTTTGCTTCCCCTGGAAACAGGGATTTGGGCACACTGGGCTTTAACTGCTTCTTACATGCTATAACTACATTAATATGGAACTTGTTTAAGGGAAATTATAAACAAGATATAGTTTCTTCTTTGGTGGTTGGCAAGTGTAAAGTACATTAAACAGCACAAACTAATTACACTTTTTCATTTTGTTTAAAGAAAGGTATGAAAGACACTTCCTTAAAAAAAAATTATTAACTCCTAAACTTTTTTTTTTTTAATTCTTTGTGCCCATACCTCTTAGTGAGTTAGAAGTCACTGACAGATCATGAAAACAGTCGCACACTCAAAAATAAACTTAACAATACCCCCCAAACCTTGGGAAAACATCATTTTCAAGATAATTTTATCCCAATGACATAAAAAAAAAAACCCTTAGCTGATATAAATGTTTGGAGAGAGCAGCTCAGCTTTGAGAGCACATCCCAAAGATTGATAGCATGCGTTTTAAAGGAATAGTAATGGAAGAATCACCGTGGTACTTAAATAAATATCTGGACTCGTATTTTATGCAAAGGTACCATCACATAAGACTCAAATTCAATTCCTGTTATGATACAGATGCCTTTTGGAAATATTTCTTTTAATAGCAAAATAATACCGTGATGTGCCGAACTGTTTAAACATCAATTCAGCTCTCTGCATTTTCATCATTCCACCCATTTGCAATTAAAGTAGAAAATGTTTCAAGAACAGCAAAACATTTTCTCAAAAGTCCCTGACTAGGGATTAGACAAACCAGAGTAAATTCTTACACCAACAGATGGTACTGCTGTGGTGCAGAGAGCAACGCTTGCGGACTGCGCAGTGATTTACAGTACCAGGCATGTTGCTTCTTATTATACCAAATTTAAAACCCTCCCAGTGCTTGGCATCTATTCTCAGGCTGACAGTCTAGGCCTATAAAAAAACCTGTGTGTGCAGAACAGCTTATTTTAAGAAAATTCTCATCACTCTTTCACTGAAAACCTGTAGAACATTCATGCTTTGGAGCACAGCCTTAAAAATCTGGCTGCCATATCAGTGATTATTAGGCTTTGTGCTATCCCCAAGAGAATTGATCCAAACTGAACATCCAAACTAAAACCAAGCTTACATTGAATGTTACAGCACCTTAAAGCCCAGGTGTGTCCTGGTGCTCCCGGGTGTACTGTGAGGAGGGAAGAAAGGTGGCATATGCTGCTAAGCAGCCCTGCCTCACCAGGGACCTACCCAAAGGGGATTGGTTTGACTCCATGGAATAAGGCCGAATCCCCCATTTTTGATGCATTTTCTAAGTTCCTATACTTTAACAAAGTCACTTTAAAATCTGGAAGGTACCAAAAAAAAAAAAAAAATCATTGACAATGTTTGAAATGAAAGACAGGAAAAACACGTAATGCCAAAAAAAAGAAAATCAAGTACGTTAATTTCTTATGTTATGAAATCAATAGCAGCTTTTTTTACAAAACTCCTGCATCACTCAGCACACAAAATGGATGGAGCTTCCTATTTTATCTTCCCTTTTTAAACCCAGCTGTGACTACAGTTATTCATTTCCTGATGGCTTCCTTTGGGAAGCTAATATTTTATAAATAAAGCCATACTTAGGAGAGCAAGAGAGCTGACAAGACAAACAGTCAAGCTCTGCCAAGACCCAAATGCCTCATCATTTGGATAAGGATTCCTGTCTGGTACATGGTATTCTCTTTTTTAAGTGTTTTGGGTTTGTTCTTGACCATATGCCTGTATTCAGAATAACATTTCAACTGCAGCAATAACCATTCATATTCTGCAATATGATTACTTTCCTCTTTAAACCTTGTATTTCCCCTCCCTGAACCTAAGAGCACGTCCTATATTCTAGGAGAGCAGACTTTGTGTGTCCCAGCCCAGCGGCCAGAACAGAGGTGGTGGCAGGAATTCCCCTGGGGGAAGGGGTTACCTCAGCTCAAGGAGGGACGAGTTTGTGAAAGAAAAAACCACTGAAGGTTATCAAATCGCAGAGACAATATCCAGCTCAGGAAATCCTGAGCCAAAAACAGCTGGAGGCCAGGAGATTATTTAGGGGAAGTATCAGATATGCTTCCCCGGTTCCTACTCTTCCCCAAAAACCAGGCTGTGGCTACTGCTGAGGAGAAAACACTGAGAAACAGACCCTCAGGTCTGATCTTGAAATGCAGCTTTTATGGATGACAAATGTGATTTGGATCTGAATGTCCAGACAAAGTTTATTTCATTGCAGGTTTTCAGCTCGTCTGAGGAACAAGGCAGGCAACAGTTCATTAATTAATATTTATGGTTTCAAGACTATCACCAAAGAAGTTTTTAAAACATCATTTAACAAAATAGAAAGATTGAGCTCTAAGGTGGCCAAAAAATTACAAAACACTTCATTCTCAATCTCCAGCCAGACAAACTGCTATAGAGTTATGAGAAGATACGGAGCGAGTGGCAGCTCCCAGCTAACCCTCCTAACAGGGGATATAAATAAACCTATCGTGTACTTTCACATTAACCTTTTCCTTAACAAGAGGATCATTTCTTCTTCCCCCTCCCCTGCAAACACCGCCTGTGTTCTGCTGGACAGTACTGGCCTTCCTTGGAAAGTCTCCATTGTTCTGTTTCTGATACATTTTAGGACACGTCCAACCTTGAATATTATTTATAGAGGATCCTACATCAGTCTTTTGCTTCAGTATTTTTCCAATTCTTAAGCAAATTCAGGTTTTCCAGCTGCTACTCCATTTTAAACTTTGGAAGACTAGTGGATCAGTCCAGACACCATGAACTGCTTTCCTTGAACAGTTACTAAATGTGAATCCCCGCAGCTCCTTCCACTGCACGTTACCTCACGTTCACCCCCAAGCAGCTCCTCCAGTCACCAGGTGCAGCTGAAGGCTCTTTGCAGCTCCATAACCACCAGCCTAAGTTTTACAGTATTCCAAAGGCCCTGCTTCATGGTTTTGATTTCAATCCACTACTTGCATTTGCTTAAAAATCTCTTCTACAGCAAACGGCAAAGAGACTCTTTAGCGTCTGTACCAAATTCCCATCTAAAAATGGCTGTTTATGTCTAAGGAAAAGAGCTAAATGTAGCAGAAAGTGTCTATTACCTACCCTGGCAGGCTTTTATCCGAGGGCCTTGAGTTTTTAACTCTGCTACATCAGCTGACTCCCCTCAGAGAATTTATAGGTTCATTAACGTTTGCTAATCTCAAGTCATGAATATGGACTTTGTTTTATTTAACATACACACTCTACACCCTCTCACACACATATATACATATAAACACACGCACACACTCTGATATTTTCTTTTCATTAGAAATGTTTGGGAAGAATACCGAATGCACAGCTTTGATATGCGCAGCTTCCTCCCTATTATTTTATGACCATTTTAGTTAATACAATTACCATTACAGCAGATCATAATTTGTTCTCATGGCTACAAATTCATGAGACAAACTGCTGTGATGCTGCAGTCTGAGCAAAACAAGAGCAGGCAGCAAAGCAGCCCAGCATCCACCAGCTTCTTCAGCTGAAAGGCTCGAGTACAGAAAGGAAACCAAAATCACTTCCTCTACCTTTGGGTTCCCACCTCTGCAGCCACGCAGCCTCTGCACCAGAGATGTTACAGACGTGGGTGGTATTAAATCTACAGAGCAGGTTTACAGTGGTTCCAAAACATATGCAATACATAACAGCCCTTCTCCTCCTTCCCAGAGAAATCTGGAGAATGGATTTTGTGGGGTGGTACACAGATGGTTTACCTGGACAATTCATTAAAAGCTTTGTGTTCCTAACCCAAGGTACATGTTGGGGGCAAGACTTTGTTACCTCAGCTTATTCCCTTTAAACAGATGAAAAAATGGGGGGTATTATCATTTTTTAATTTTTATTTCATGCCATTGTAGAATAGCCATGGGAAGCAAATGATTTATAAGAACAGATGTATTAACTACATGCCACTGATACTTTAGGAAGAAAAAAACCCAGGCTTATCCATTACAGCAAAAAGAGTGATGAGACTGACCTAGTTTGCCCTCAACAGCGTCTATGGAAAACTTTCTACCATTAACACTCGTATCCAACACAAATCTCACTCCCAATGGATTTCCCACAGACTCTTGACATAGAGCCAGTGAAACAATAATCTTCAGAGAGAGCAGTGCATGCATGACACACTCAGATTGACACAAGATTAGATGTACATTTTTAAGTGGCACTTAAAGACTTAAGAGTGAAATTTCTGCCGCATACAAACACACTTAGAAGTAGGCACAAGCTCAAAAGGATGACATTTGACACTCCCAAATCTTCAGTGGTGTTTGAAACCCTGGCAAGGATGTGTACCTTGGCCCATCTTCAACCTCTACCTGTGCCAGAAACAGCACTGGGACATGGATGGAGAAAAGCAAAAGCAACAATATTTTGTATTTAAGCCTTATCTGAGATTGTCTGAAACATTAAAACCAGGAGAATATCTTTAAAAGCAGCTCTGCAAAGTGGCCAGGCCTATGTTTTCATCTCTTCTGGCACAATAAAGAACCTGCAAAAGCTGCATTAGAATGAAGTGTTCTCTGAACAAATGTTTATAAACAGAATGTAAGAAATTTGCCTGGCTGATAAAAACTACCCCTTCTCTCACTGGATAAACAATGCCCTTTTGTCTGCCATGCTTGTGGTGAAAGAAAACAAATAAGATTTTGGCAGAAAGGCTAATACAGATTTTTAAAAAATTTGGCAGCCAACTTGTTGCTCTTTGCAGTCAATGCTTCACATGTCAGGTTTCACTTTTTGTCTGGAAAATAAGCTGTGGAAAAGCTCAGGACCACGTGAGACACCTCCTCAGGATTTAGACTTTGGGCTCTTTTTTAAACAACGCAAAGTCACCTTGGGAGATCTCAGCCTATCTGAAGTGGCTTCTTCCTTCTATCTTTATGCCCAGGGAAAAAGAAAAGGAAAAAATCCAAATCAGAACAGAACAAGCCACCAAAGGGCCACGTACAATCTGCTTCTTAAACCGTGACTGCTCCGAGCAAGAGATGCTTTCCACACACATTTCCTTCCCAGCCACTAAAGTGGAAGCAGTTTTCAAGCATGGCTACACAATCTCTCAGAGCAGCGAACACTGAGTCACCGTGCAGCATTCAGCCCTCGGCCAGCGCATCCCGCCTCCCACTCCTTCTGGTGGCAGTCTAGCTACAGACTAGTGCTGGACATTGGAATTATCCTCCCTGCCTTTACGGCCCATTAGCTTCAATTTCTGCTGGAGCAGAGTCTGTCTTCAGTTGGATTTAGCTCAGCTGCTAATTGGCCCAGCATCTGAAAGCGTTCCATGTGAAAATCAATAGCAAACCTGAAATACTTTTAAGTCTTCATAGAGACTCTGGAATTTCTCCCATTTCGTACTCATAGACCTCAAGAAGACATAAAGAAAATAACCATGACTTCTCCGTGCTCATTTTGGTTACCATAAAAATGCTTTTACTTGCTTTTTGTAGCACAGGGGAGAGAACTCATGATGGATTAAATTCATGGTGGAGAAAATGAGCCCCTTACATACCTACAAAGAAACACACAGAGGCAAAAAGCAGTGCAAACTCACCACACACCATTCCACTCTTGTTTTGAAGGAACAGTCTAAAGTCAAAGGGTAATTTATTCATTATGCCCATTTAAATTTTCATGTCCCCTTAGGCTGCCAACAAAAACACCAGTTAATGTGAAATGCTATCCTGCTTTTTTTCAGATGTAGATATCTTTTCCTTAGAAAATCCAAACAGGCAGACAACAGCCACCACTTAAAATGATCATACATCTAGAGAGAATTTAAAGATATGTTTGTGCAAACAAGCATTTCAGACACTGATCTCAAAGATGCCGTTTCACTTTTAATGTACACAAAGAAGAAATCCTGAAGCACTGCATCCATTTTTTTTAAGCAGGAAAATATAATAAAGGTGCAGACAATAAGAGCCTTTCTGACAGTTCTAAAACTTCCATTGCTCAGTGGAAAAAAATCTTAATACGAGCACACACAACCTCCACTTACAGCCTTTTTCATTAATATGACAATGAAGTAATCTAAAGGAAAATGCCAGTACCAGAGTGTGGGACACAGTCAAACAGCCAAGAACTCAGAATCAGCTTGGATTAAACAACAACTCAGATTCAAGAACATTTGGTAAGCAAATCAGCTCTCGGGGTCTGGAAAAACAAGTTTCCTTTCTTTGGACAACTTCTTTACCTATATTGTCACCACTACTTGATGATGATGAATATCAGTCCTTACAAATATAAAATCATTTTTAAAAGCTTACTGGCATCGATATGAGCGGTATATTGGCAAACTACAGAATTTGTCAGATGTTTCAAAAACCAAAAAGACACAGCAAACACACCATCTAAATCACTAGACACAATAAAAGTCTCTCAGTAAGCAGGTCTGTCAGACCTTGCCAGTCAGTTACTATTCATAGAGGGTTTTGGTTCTCCGGTACTGAAAAGACATGGGAATGATATTAAGAGACTCCTGGCAAATCCTCTTGTGAAGTTGGATGCTGAACCCTCCCAGCAGTCACCTCAATTTTCCCAAGAAAAATTACTGCTTCTCTCAGCATTTTATCAGGTGTTGCAGCAATTGCCCCAGTTCAGGATCACCAGTAAGGAAAAATGTGGCTGTTTACAGCCGAGCCAGAGAGAAGAAAGGAAAGAATGGATGGTGCCTGTCTGGCTGCCCGGCTCCATAGAAAGCTGGGGAGACCAGGTGCCAAAAATGCGGTAAGTGTCTTTCATCAAAAGAAGAAGAATAAAAGACATGGCAGCATTTCCCTGCTGCACAGCACAGCACAGCACTGACCACCTCGTTACCCACCAATAGCAAATAAACATATTTTCATCTGGGATATAAAACACAGATATGCACAGGTTTGATTACCAAATCCTTAAAGCATCTTGGAAAAAAGAGAACACTTACCTCTGGAGAAATCCATGTGAACGCAGTCCACGTTTCCTCTGGTACCTCCATGATCGTGCAGGCTAGAAACTGGTGGCGTTAAAAGGCAAGGCAAAATTCCCAGAGAACCCGAAAGCTTAGAGGATTTTGACCTACTTTTGAGAACCCCTGACCTCAGCATGTTGTTTGGCATTTACCTGAATGAACTGTGAACATTACACTGAGATTGGTAAAGTCCTTTAATTGAGAGCTCAGACTTGCACATATGGCTCAACAGACAAAAATGTAACGTACCAAACAAAAACAGAGAAATAAAAACATGAATCTATACTTCAAGAACCAATATTGCTCGAGATGGTGATGATGTAGCTCACAGAGCAATGCCTGGTTTACTGAGATGACCTCTGAAAACTTGCCAAGGCATAATATTATTACTCCCATTAAAAAAATTAAGGAATTTTCTATTCCTCAGCAGCAGAGTCTCTGCTGGCTTCTGATAGGAGGTCCATAACTACAGCAAAGGAATAACAACCCACTACTGATGATCATTAAGGCAGACAGGACACGACATGTTTCCAAGAGAAAGCTTCTAGTTATGTTTCAGAGACCTGATAAGATGTCAAATGTAATAAACTAAATTGCCTGAAACAAATCACTCTAATTTCATCTTTTTATACCATTATATCTGTTTCCCCACACTGTATCCTAATGTAGCCCATGGGACATAAATCTCACAGGACCAACTTGAAATCATTTTACACTTAGCAAATACATGAGGCATTCTGTAAGCATTGCACCAGATCTAATATTGTTGCTCAGTGTTTAAAACCAGTGTGCAAGTAATTAATGCTAATTTTATATAAATTTTATCAGGGGTTATTGGTGCTCAGAACTCCACGTGCAGAAAGCAATAAACTGTACTGCATTGTGAGTTCCTCCCTCATTCCCAAATTAATGCAAGTTTTGCCTCCCCTTCATAACTGAAGAGTTTTTAACATCTAGCTCCTCAAATTTAAAAAATTTTTTTAAAATTCTGAAGTGGCCACAAGCAGCAGCATTTTGTTTTAATGGTAGCCAAGAACTTTCTCTTTTCAAAGGCTAAAATGATGCTGTGGAATTCTATGGGGAGAACTCCTTTTAGTTCCCACAAAGGCACTTACTCACTGATAAAGAGCAGAACTTGTACACATTGATATGTTTGTGTTTCTGTTCACAAAGACCTGTGAGACAGTAAAACTACAGCAAGCTTCAGGAAAGAAACAAATTGATTTGTTTTCTTGCTTGGCTGCAACATGTTTACACCCCATCTTTCAAAATACTTCTTATTTAAGATGCAAATCAGAATAATTAAGTGCAACCAAAGTTTCACTTGGACAGATTTGTTCTTAAACTGAAATATTCCCAAACTCAGGTCACTAAATCAGCTTCAGGTGAAGCTTTCCTTTCTCCATGACATTTCCATGCCTGCAAAATCCCAGTGCAGAGAGAAAGATACAGTAGTTACATGCAGCCAATAGTGCAAAGACTATAAAAGGCAAAACCAGAATTTTTTAGCTGAAAATCTCATCAGAGAATACTTAATTTTTGTGTCCAATATAGTCTGGGGTTTTTAAACTCAAAATCAAGGGAAGGAGAACAGATAACAATCCATTAGACTCCATAATCTTTTCAGAAGCAGGAAATTCAGGGATAAACCTCAGCTCTGCCTCACTGAAATCAGAAATGGAGTCTATCCCCAGACACTTCCTAATCAATAGGTCTATCTTCCTCTTTGCACCCTGCTGTCAAAAATATTAAGAAGCATAACTTTCACTCTAATGGAAATAATTAGGAAACGCTGACATTTTTGTAAGCCAGAATTCTCTTTCTTCAACCAGCCTTTGTGAAGATTCTTCCAAACAGCTTTGCATTACCATCCCTAATTGGTATTAACTGGAATTGCTCTCTGTAACCATCACTCTTCCCATCAACCTACGCTCTCCTGAGGGATTTCACAGACAGCAACATGACAACAAACATTCTACAAAATTATAATCGATTATCAGTGATGTAAAAAAATAATCAGTAGGATTGCAAATGAAATATGGCTGGGTTTTCTTTGATGCTTCCGCGTGGGTGTCACCAGCAGAAGCTCCAGCGTTTCGTTCACAGCATATTTACAGACACTACTTCCCAAAGCAGGATAAGGCCTCACATACCTCCATATCCATCTGGCTGGCAAGGAAGCAGCTGTTTAGGGATCAAATACGGGTTTAGCTTTCTCGGAGTTACTTAGTGGTATCGTGTCGTAGAAATCAGATGCAATGCATCTATCACTTTATAATCAGCATGTAAAACAGACTTTCCAGTGATCATCAGTGCAAAAAGAGATTTCAAGAATGACACTTAAGTATTTCATTCACCATCATCATATTATTACTACTTTCATAGCAAGTAAAATAATTTTAGTCAACGAGCTAGACCCAGGTTCTTTAATTTCTCTGTCTTCAGTGTCAGGAACAAAAGGGAAAAAAAAAAAGGAGGAAAATACTCATTAAACACGTACTCAAAATAATTACTTGCACATTTCTTATTGAATCAAAATTGAAATACCTTTTGCAACATGCTGGCCATTTAAATGTCAATTCTTCATGTCCCCTTCAGTTACTTACCTAAAAAAAAAAAAAAGGAAAAAATACATTAATCTTCCATGTTCTCAGAGGTATCATGAATACATACCTTGCTCTCCACTGCTCCCCAGCAAGTTTTCAGTGGTTATAACTTAGGTAAGACAACTAGGATAACGAGTTTTGTTATATTAATTTAGAGGACATGTTCCCACTTTGCCTCAGCTAAGCATTCAGTAATTGAATTTAAGATCTTTTTTCTTATTATTGCTTTTTTCCTCCATAGTAAATGACTTCTAAAGTCATATAAGCTACTTGATGTTCATATTCTGTGTATTTACTCTGGAAAAAGTCATAATTTCAGTCACAGTAATGGAAATATAAAACATTTGGCAAAAGAACCCCAGTGTGGTCGTCAGTACAGACATTTGTGCAACTTCTTAACAGCTACTGGCAAAACATATTTTGGTCAGACAGAGCACAGGACAGCACACTCTCAACAGTGCTGTACCCAAAATCATATCAGAACTGCATCTTCCAGTTAGGAGCAGCAAGGGCAGCATGTGCACAACAGGCTCACCATTCTCTTCCACAGAAACAAGGGGTTTACACCATTGTACACAGCACCTGTTTTCAGTAAAATCTGAAATCTGAACGCAGGTGTGTGTTCAGAACCTGCTAGAAGTTCTGTCCCTCCTTTTCACCCCCGAGATCGTGCCTAGGAGCTGAGCACCCAGATGGAAAAACCTCTGGCTCAGCCTGGCAGCAGCCCCCAGGTGCCCAGCAGGACTGCACAGGCTCAAGCAGGCACACCCAAATCTGGGTGATGGCTCTGCCCTTGCCCGTAACCCACACGGGAGGCTGGGCTACAACCACACGTCTCAGTATCTGCCAATCTCAAGTGAATCTCAGCTCCCGTTTCTCCCACCCACGCATCATCCAGCACTCTTCTATGACTGAACTGCATTTATCATTATTGCCTTTCTATTCTCAAGATAATTTTAAAAGTTTACAATACATCCTATAAATGGTATGACTGATTTAAATGGTCCTTAACTACCAAAAATATATCCTAAAAGAGAAGAAAACCATTTCACATTTCATCCATACCACCACCTTTGGCCATATGCCAGTTTTTCAGACGATCTCTTAACCAAGGCAAGTTGAAAATTACAAGAAACACAGGTGAAAACCCTAACAACTAAGTACCTTTCATATTCAG
Organism: Mohoua ochrocephala; assembly: GCA_013398855.1. Lineage (NCBI taxonomy): Eukaryota > Metazoa > Chordata > Aves > Passeriformes > Acanthizidae > Mohoua > Mohoua ochrocephala. Next base: position 101,885 of record VZTA01008238.1, read on the forward strand.
TAAAGAACTCATCTGAATTTCTTTAAACCCCTTATTTTCCACCATTAAGCTTGCCCAAGCTTTCTGACAAATTTCAGATGGAAATCTCACTTATTCCCATAATGTGCTCACACTGAACAGAGTGTACAGGCTCAACATTCATTCTGCCTGCACGCAACTAACTTTATTTTAGACTGAATTTTAAATCCTTGCCAAATTCAGACATCTCCTGCACAAGTTCTGCTGCTTCCACCTCCTGTCAGCCTACTCCGTGATGCCTCTGAATGAACCTTTTTTTTTTTTAACCTGGCAGAACTCTTATTATCATCTTCTTTCAAAGCAGCACATTTTGGTCCTCTAGCCCCCATGAATGCACATGTTTAGCCTTTTTCAAGGGCAGTGGAACTGCCAGCTACAGTTCAGACATCTCCAGGATTTGAGCCCATTTTGGAATACGTAACACTACTGAGCTTCAGCTACAGGAGGTACTAAGCTGGGTTTAACGTGTACTACTGTAGATTTTTGTCCTTAAAATGACAACTCAAGGTATAATTGCCATCTGATTAGAATTATCTGATGAATCATGCTAGTTGTTAGGTTTGGTTCGTTTTCCTCCCTTTCCCTTTCAAGGGGAAGCATAATTTTCAAGGCTAAAGAGAAAACAAATCGATTCTGTTGATCACAGGCACTCCCATGGCTAGTTTTCCTACAGTAGGTTTGTAATGATTACCCACATGCCCATTCCACAGGGAATTCTGAGTTACAATCAAAACTGGACTGACTTTTTTTCAGTGCCTGCTTTAGAATCTAAAAAGTTGGGAGGGTCCCCCACAACAAGCACATATTAAACTTCAAGTACTACAGTTAAAGTTTATTTCTGAGGAAAAATACCTTTGGGCTTGGCCATTTGGCAAGCGTTCCACTGATCCATTTGCCCAGGGCTTACACCAGAAAAGCCAAAATCAAGGCAAGCGCCCCTTGGTGTTCATTAAGATCAACCAGCAGGAATGCACATCCTTCTGCTGTCCTTTGCCCATTCTAGCTGGGATCGCAGCCTGCCACTCAACTGGAGCGTGCATTTCTCTTTTATCAGTGAAAACAATGACCAGACAGACTTCAAATGAGGTGACTCATTGGCCTATAATGAATCCCATTCCATTTCTTCCACATAGCAGCCTTCATTTTGCACCACTGCAACCCAAGGCATCTCAGAGGCTGCACTGACTCGGGAACCACGAAGTAAAAGCTGTTCAGACTTCATTTGGCATCCCAACCGATTCCTTCCAGAAACACCCAGTAGCAGGTGCCATAACACCACCCTTATCCCTGAGACCCTAAGACACACCTTCCTCCAGTTTTAGAGGGGGACAAAGATGCAATAGTTACTGTCAATCAGGGAGCAAATCTGTCTAACATTTAAACATCGAGCTTCCCGTGAAATAGGATTAGTGCTAATGGATGAAGCTGTCTCTTGTCTGCCTAACAAAAGAAATGATCCTGCAAACCCTGACCAGAATTGTATTAACCACCAATTACAGACATAAATATAGCTATGAGACTGAAATCATATTTTTCCTGCTGCTGCAGAGGATTTGAAATGAAAATAGTTCCGTCCAAATCAATACACGGCCATCTGCTCTGCAAAACGCTGACACATCTCCTTCCTTGAGGATCCGTGTCCACCAAATCAGATTAAGGAGTTGCCTTACCTTCGCAAGGCTCATTCCAAGAGTCAGCCAAGGCTGGTAAAGTTCTACTGTCTTACAGTGATCCCTGATAAGTGCTTTGGCTCATCCTACACCCACCAGATAACTGCGTTCTTCGATTTCCATGCCAGGTTCTTGCATCTGCTTAGAGCACTCTGCAAGAAGCCAACACTGTGGTTTGCTTTTTAAAAGTCACTTCAAAAAGCCATTAACACAAGCAGAGCAAGCTGAAAGCCAAAACAACAGCCTACAAGAAGACAGAGTCGTTTTATTTAGAGACTGAATGGATGGTCCTTGGTGGAATTGTATGGGGGACTTATCTTACAGGCATCAGATGCATAAAAGTAGGGGTGCATTAGCTGACAGAACCTTGCTTCACATTTCCAAACAAAACCATAGCCAGGGAGACTTAACTTAGCACAGCTCGGTTTTTAGACCATTTGTAGTCGTTCAAATCCACACCTGGTTACCACTTCTAACATAGAAAGTAAAATATTAAACCCTACAGAGCAATAAACATTGAATATAAACCTTAATTTGTATCCTGAGACCGTGATACATTGCCTAAAACGTTAAACTAAATTAATGTATTTTTCTGCTCAAGCACTTTCAAACCAACTGCCCCCGCAGCCTCCTCTTGAAGAGCTCCACAGTGAGCTTCTGATCTCCTGCAGCAAATGGTCTGGGCACGCTGGCCGTGCACCGACTCCCTGGGGTCAAGGAGAAGGGAACAAAGCTGCCTTTGTGCACATTCCTCGGACGGCAGCGAGAGCTCGGTCACAGATGCAATGCCAGCAGGGACAGCGTGCCCAATCATTGAAGCACTGACAGCACCGACCCCCCCTTCACTGTGACAGGCTTTCGAAGTCCAAAGTCCATCTCGAGATTATCAGATTAAAAAATCCTCCCAAAAGTTGCTCATGTCTAACTGGAGCTTTAACAATTCAGAGCCCAGTTCTGCAAACTCTTTGAAGCCATCAGTGCTATTTGGAAGACTAGCAACTCTGTCAAAACAGTAATTTATTCTCTCTTCCTCCTAAGCCTAAGGACCACTAAAGGGATTTTAATAGGTTTTGAACAGTTTAAATCCACTGTGCTCTTACAGCTGTTCTGTGTTAACAGCAAATTCATGGTCTTGCAAATTCCGGTTAAGTCTTGAGGGTGGGGTGGCAACTCAATATTCCTTTTTATACATAGACACACCACCTACATAAAGCTATAACGCAGCATTTTGTATTTGGCTTCATTTACTGTCATTACAGCAATCTTCTTAAAAGCACTAAAGTGCAAGACTAATATCTGGATCCAAGCTACCTCTGAAGTCAATCTAGGCGTTAGCAGCAAAGTAAATCTATTTAATCCTTTAGGGAAAGGGAGATAGCTAATAAGTAATGGAAATGAAGCCAAAGGAAGATCTCCACAAAGCTACCCGGTCACGGAAGACGGGGCAGTAAAAACGTGTAGTACTGAAAAACTGCATCTCCTTCCCTTCCTACCCTGCTGCAGCCCTGATCCCATGTTCTGGCTTTCAGGCCGAGAGGGAAGCAGCAGCTGGCACGAGGCCAGCTTCAGCACCCAAGCTGTCAGGTCAGAACACAAATCCCACACTGAGAGGATTCAGCAACAGGTAGTGCAAAATGGTTTTTCTCTGCCTATAACACAGAGTGCAGAATTCGGCCTGAGGTATTGAACAAGGGAGAAAGGAGAGACAAAGAATCGAGGGAACAATCAATCGACCTGACATTGCCCACTTCACTGTGTAGGTTTAGAGACTACAGACACTCATTAACGGCCAGTAATTAGGTAACTGTCCTCCATAAATACACACCGCTGCTTCCACTGAGAGCATTTGAAACAACTCCTTACTACAACTGCTAATTCAACTCCCAATTGTTGATAAAGTAGTTCATAGTACATTTGAACTTTGACACATTTTCTGAGACACCTCACAGCTTCCTTGCTCTGTGACCCAAGAAGATCATCTTACTGTCCCCCCCGTCAGGACAGGTGTCCTCTGCTGACCGTGCTCCCAGTATCACAAGGGACTCCAAGCCCCAGGGTGACAGCACAGCTTACCGTGACATTCACCCGGTGCCAAGCCACTTCGGACGTCAGTAGATGGTTTGGAAACTAAGCTGAAGGACGCAAGGTTGGAGCTCCAACTTGCAAGATGAAATTATCTCAGCAGTCATATCTCCTTGGCTTCCTTCCTATTTTTCATGCTACGTGTTCAAGAGGCTTTAGCTAACAGCCTTTTACTTAATTAAAATTAAGATGCTGATCTAATTTTTTTAAAAGGAAGCAGATTGTAAATGTGGCTTGGGGAAAAAAAAATCGTCTTCATTACTGAGTCTTGCTAGACTTGCAAGTTCCTGCCTGCCCTGTGACGAGAGATTTTGGGGGAGCGGGGACGGATGGCACCTCACAAAGCAAAAGGGGTGATAGCAGAAATTACTATTTTATTTCAATTACATGACTCCCCCAAAACCAGTAGCTCTAACAATTCCTGAACAGCTGTAACATAAAATAACCTGAATGGAAAGTCACAAAGCTGAGAAGGAGTGCCAGCTGTTAAGATGTCCTTACTATATTAAGGACCAAAGAGGACTTGTAGTGAGTGCCCTTTAGCTGACAGGCCCAGGCGTTTCATTCCTCTTGCCAGTCACTGAGCCATTAGCACATTACAAAAATACACCCCTGAGGATGGCTCCACACAACCCAGTCTGAGGGTTAAGCCACGTACAACCTTTAGATGAACATTTCCCTGTTCAATATGAAAATCCTAATGAAGGAGAGTTCCCTTACGGTCTGGGGAGGTGCAAGGGGTGAGTGCCACAGTGCAGAAGCACAGATGACAATTATTATTATTGGTTTGGCCGTGCAGAAGCAGCAGTGGTCACTCCCCATCAGCCAGCCTGTCACATTCCAAGGTGCAGCGCTCTGCCTCCCTCCCAGGCTCTGACGCACCGAGCTCCGCGCTCCCCGCTGGCGTCATTAGGTTCCCCCGTGCTTCCAGCAGCACTTACTGCATTAGCTTGCACATGATGCCCGTGGGTCAGCGCTGGCTCGCAGCCAGCCAGGCTGCACAAGGGAGGCAGCGGGCAGGGCTGCCTGGAAATGGCAAGGCAGCCGTGCCCACGGTGCTCAGCACCGCAATCCCAGGCCTAAAGGTCAAAGCAAACTTCAGACTGATGGCCACAATTCAAGGACAGTGCTGCTCCCCCTCTCTCCACCTTCCACACATGAAACGTCTGAATTGGGAATGCAATGGAAACCAATATTTTCTGCTTGACTTGGTTTTAAAACAGAAACTTATATTAGAAATCGGACTTTACTTGTATTTAATTAAAAACTGATTCAATGACTAAGAGAAGGACAGCCCCAAAAGGAAATGCCAGCATGCACTGTACTAGGCATGGTACTTTCTGCATGAAGGATAAAATGCCCATCGGTTTTGGGATTAATCATAAATTGGGCACAGTTTTGAGGCTGACCTATAATATTCCAGATTGAAGAGTCCAAAACAAGCTCAAATTCAAAAGCCACCTATTCCTACACAGTCATTAAGGAAGAACAAAGAGCCAGTATATTATGCTCCTTTTCTCATCTATTCAAAGAAAACAAGGAAGAAAATGAAAAAAAACTTACACACAGAAATATTCTGATTTCTCTCAAACTTTCTGTACTTCTTTTTTCAGTGGGGCTAGGGGAGTGATAGAATAAAACCTTGGAGAGCACAAGAAACTCAACAGCCAGGACCATGCCAAACACTCAGGTGTCATTTTCAACCTCAGCTCGCTCTCATCTTAATTTTTGAAGCAGACCCACCACCCACCCTGCAGGCAAACAGCTTTCTCCAAAGCTCCTCAAAACAGCTTTTCTTTTAAAGACACTTAATAATATTTTTTTTGCAACAAATTAAGCCAAAAGCTGTATTTGTAAGGAAAACATATTAAAATTTCAAAATCTCCCACCTTGCAAGTGATACAGTACCATGTAATTTTGCAATTTCTAGGCTTTCTTGAGGGCAAAAGACAGTCTTTCTCCATATCACCAATTGCTAACAGATGTTCTCCCCTGTGTTGTTAAACAAGTCTTGATAAAAACACACTCCTCATGTCTTAATAGAACTGGGTGTACCCTGAGTGGCTTTCCCATTTGATCTGCTGCGCGGCTCAGAGGCTTTTTTGTCCGCTCGCTGTAGCGCAATGTGTGTTTGGTCCCACAACAGTGACAGCTGACAACTGTTTTTCCTGTTTGCAAAAGCTTCACCGTTCAACTTGAACCAAAAGCATTTGTCATGTTGCATGGCAGTGAAGTAGATTTAATCAGATGAGGCCACTAGCGTTGTCAGTGCCAGGCCTGAAAGAATTCGGTAGAACAAAAGCTGGATTTATCTCTCTGGAAGTCTGTGCAGGGAGCAGCAGTGCATCTTTGTGAACGCACAAGGGGGAATCTCAAGGGGAGAAGAAAACTAACCCAAGAGAATATTTTCTGTGCAGTTAAGACAAAAAATAACTTCTTAAGTGACCAGCCGGATGCTCTTGCCAGCCAAGAGCACCGCTGTCAGAATTTTGACACCATGAAGTGAATCTCCATGTCCCTCTTTCAAATGTCACTAATACAGAGGATGATACCCTCTGTGCTCTATCCCTACAGAATTCCATTTCCAGAATAATAAGCATCACCTAACATCTGGTCACATTCAGCAACCAACCTGCAAAAAATCATTTGCAATAGATGACTGTTCCCAAACTGCCGTGACAATCCTCCAAAATATTCTTAGGACTTCAAATTCCTTACAAGTCATAACAAAGCACGCACCTCTCCTAGCTAATGCCAGAGACCATACTAAAAAAAACCCAGCAAAAAACAAACCATTTAAAGAAAGAAAGTCTCCATCATTTTACATAGCCACCAAGATAATATTTTACACTCTTTGTATCCTTTCGGATGATCGAGCCTTTCCAGAAGATTTACACACAGAACTTCAGCTCAGAAGAAAAAAAATGAAGCCATATATGCAAAAATCAAATCAGAGGCTTGCAGCACTTCCAACCCCCAACAGTGAGTGAAAAAACAGCAGCTCCGCCTTAGGAGCTTTGCTGATTTACATCACCCTAATACGGTCTCATCGTGAAGTTGTGCCTTGCAAAGAGGATGCTGGTGCAAGAAGGAGCCCCACACCTAAAGTGATTTAGGAAGTTATATTGCGGTTCTGACTCGCTAGAAATTGTGATGGGGGAGAGGATTAGGAATACAACTCCTATTATAAATTAGATTGTGAGGCAAAACTTATAAAACAAGGCACCTCAGTGAGAGAATATCTTCTGTGAAGGTTATCTCGTCATGTGAAGATTCAGAGCTTTCCATCTGCACCAGAGAGAGCAGGAAACAAAACACTCTTGGTTACCAAGAGAGTGGACACTGGCAATGCTGCCTTGCTATTCCCTTGCATTATTTTAAAGGGATGGTTTAAATCTGCCCAAGGTCTGATTAAGCAGCTGCCAAAGGTCAGGGGAAGAGGCGCCTGCATTTGGTGTCGAGTGTGCTGGTATAGCCGGCTCCCTGGCATGGCACAGCCTGGGGTTTGGCAATCCTATATTGAAAGCGGCCTGCAGTACATTAATGAATTGGAGTTCAGCCTTGCATGAAGTGTTTCAACATTCACTCCAACTGTGCTAAAGGAATTTCCCATTTGCTTTTTTCCGCTAATTAGAGAGCCACTGGGACACAACAGGGCCTTTTGAGACGTGCAGCAGGCCCTCGAGTTCTGCTGAGTCAGGAGAGGGGCGGGATATTTTGATCCACTTGGAAGACAACCTTCAACTTCCCAAATGAGGCTGCAAGCAGGGCAGTAGCTATAATGTTAGGTAAGATTTACAACCTACAGGCACCAATATCCTTCTAGACTTACTTAGTCCTCCATCCAGGAGATAAGGCAGCAACAGGAGCTGGTGAATGTTCAGATTTATAAAGACATAATTTCAGTAGATACCTGCCCCGCCTAGCACACATTTTTTATGGACACACCTGCAAGGCAGAACACAATACCTGAAGCAACTGCTCTAAAGTGACCTTCAGAAAACAGATCTAAAAAACTGTTATAAAGCCCTGATACAGCATTCTGCAATCTCACTGCACCTGCAGACTGTCCTGCTTCCGAATCCAGGCCCACCAAAACAGTGCTCACATTTGTAATGCAACAGGCTCAGCAGCTCTTACATGTTTATTCTTGATTTCTAACTAGAGATACCGAATTTTAAGAGCTATCAGAGCTGCTTCAGAAATGCCTTGTCATTTACTGTATCCTGAAGAGACAGAAAATCACTTAAGAGCTGATATTTTTTAACCTCACTTCAAAACTGTGGAAAACAGATGCCTGTATTCCCATGTGACCCTACATCCAGGGTATGCTTCATTGGCATCCAAGGAAAACACCTGCTGTGCTCCAGGTTGTGCAGTGCCACATGCCTCTCTGATTTCTGCTGTGCAGCAGGTGAGTCAGGAGATCAGCAGCACAGGCCTGAGGGTGCGATCCTCCTGCCGCTGCAACCTCCCCACTGGAATATCTCCTGCTGTCTTTCACCGCCTGCTGAAGCAGGTGAAGCCTCTCACCGCTGTTCAGCAAACATTCTCCTGCCAGCAGAGGCAGCCCCTCCTGCTCCACCGTGCCTGGCTGTACTGTTTTCACTAAGCAGCATTCTACAGTAATGAGCAGGGCACAAGAACCACAACATTTATTCAGGATACTCACCAAAGTACCATGATCATAATACTAACTTATTTCAACGCCTTCAGACTGAAAATCTGTCTAATTTCCCATTTAATTTATTTTTCCCCTTGCAACAACAACAACAATATACATTATAACCAAGATTTAAACATAGTTTCTCTGCTGGTTTGCACTGCTGATCTGTAAGTTACAATGTTATGTTTTATCTGAATATTAAGACATAGAACTAATAACTGGTCAATAAAATTAGCACTGCAAATTTTTACATAACATACAGAATATTAATACAAACGATTTTAACTGAGATTAATTTTCATGGCTTGATTGCCTGAACTGGTATTTGAACAGTAGGCTTCACTTCTGCTACAGTACTAAACAATACTCATTTTTAAGCCTCCCTCTTTTTCAACTTGATAAAAATTTATAACTATCTTACATTATTAATGGCCTTTTATGCTTCTGAAAGTGTATTTTTTTTTCTAGAAGACAATAGTGGCCAGCCTAGTGGAGAGAAAAACTGAAGCTGAAAGCTGAATTTCCTCCAGTTGTTATCAGTAAATTGGCATCAATACCCAAAAATGCAGTAGGCTCCCCTCTGAACGCCTGCCAGGCAGGACATGAACTGAGACATGGGATGGCAGAGGCACTGAGAGCAGGACTATCATCAGCAAGGTAATAACTACTGCAACCACATCTCTCCTTCACATACAGGAAGCATTTTATTTTCCTCCTGCCCATAATATAAATATTTGCAATCAGGTCAGGTGTTAGAGAATTTCAGAAGCCTCTTCAGAATGGAAGCCCAAATCCCAGGGCCAGACCCTGGGGAACCTCAGAGAAAAGTGATGTGAGGAGAGACTGAAAGCAAGGATGGCAAACAAGGAGCAGAGGAGGCCAGGTAGTAAGAACAGCACTGTGCCAAAGAAACCCAAGAAGGAATAAAGTTGCAAAGTTTTATTTCCCTTGAAAAGCAGAAACCAGGAGCAGTTCCTGCTAAGTCACCAGCTGCACCAACCTGACCCAGGCATGACCACCTCCAAACTCACTTGCATCAAGCGTTTTATTTTCCACTCCCCTCTCTCCTAAAAATACACCATTTACTTCACACTTTCAAAATCTTTCGAGTACCATGCAGAATAAATCTAAATGAATCTCCTCTTAAACTAACACTGAGAACATAAAATACGACTGAGAACACATAATTTCAGAACAGCTTTTAAAAAATGAGAATGGAGGATATTCCTCTACAACGTATTCCCCATTTCCCCAATATTTATTCTTCAGTTCTCTTTACATATTTTTTTCAGCACTGTGGAAACAAATGGGACTTTGAAGTACAGCTGCTTTCCACAGTGTTTCAGAAATTTAATTTCTGATCTGTATTGGCACAGAAACCTGCCCAAATAATCAAATCTCATCTTTCTCCAATTGAAAAAAAACCAAGAATGACTGTATGTCTGTCTTATCAGACACCTCTTTCTTTAAAATCCTTGTGTTCTTAAACACAATATTAATTTTAATTTAAAAGAAACAATTTCTCTTTGTTTACTAACTCCTGATACCAAGAAAGGAAGGAACATCTTATGGGAGTTTCATTCCAAAGTCCTGAACATCTTGCTCATTCTGATCCCCAAAACCTGATCGGTTCCAGCAAGCAATAAAAGCACACAACACACCCAATAATCTTACCCAACACGTGCAAAGATCACAAGTATTGGTGTGTCCTTCTCAGGGACACAAGGCACCAAAACAGGAAGCCTTAATCCAAGAAGAGAGTCCTGACAGAATGACCAAAAAGAGTTTCCATTCTATCCCAGGAGATCAGCAACTCTGGATCTTCCACATCTTAAACTAATGCCCCAATCCCAGGTTACAGAAATCAAGGGCTTAATAAGAAGTCACCATGTTTTCCTGCTGTTCTCACTAAATTAAACCAAGCACCTCATCTGAATCTCACAGATATTAGTACAACTCTTCTATTCACTATAATATAGTCCTTACAATGTTTTAATTAATTTTACTTTTTAAAATGCATGAAAATTTCACATCACCTTTAAATATTTATTGACAGTTTACATGAATATTTCATGCTGATTTTAAAGAACAGAGAACTTTTTCATAACGTTTCTGTTAATACAAAATGGCAATTCTACACTCTCAGATATGCTCTCAGTACAATGAAAAGGAATTTTTTATCTTGTTCAAAGCAAGCTATAAACACTGGCTACTGCAGAGAAATAAAAACATCAAGGACGAGTTTTATCAAAGCTACTTAAGTGATTAGGGAGCCCACACAGCTCCCATTTAAATAAGTAGTAATTGCATGTCTGAATCTTTTGAGCAATTTTGAATATTTCATTGGTCTATGAAAGACTTTCCCAGTTAAGAGTAGTAAGTTGGGAGTAATTAATTGAAAACATATTACCTGTGATGTACTATGAAGAGAATTCTCATAGCACAAGTGAGTATTTTAAGATGCTAAAATTGACCACAAAAGCTCTACAAGCATAGCAGCACAATCACATTTAAAACCAACTGCCTCATTTCTGCATAATGCCTGTCTTCCCTCTCAACTTACCATTTTTCTACCTTTTTTTTTTTTAAAAAAAAGGTCTTTTAAAGCTGCTGGAGATGCAACAGAGTGAGAGCAGTGTGGTGGGTCAGACTGACTGAAGGAAGTTGGGGCCACAAACAGCTGAGGCAGTAAAGGCAAGGCAGGTGCAAGCGCTTTCCCTGATGGAAACAATCAGTGCAGCCAATGCTGGTTGTTTACACACAAACAGCCCTGCATATTGGAAAAATCCACCTGTTCTGATATTTAATATAAAACAATCTTTCCTTTTGCCATAGAAGGTTCTAAATATTTGAAATTTTAGTACCCAGATGCACGAAGAGCCAGAGAACAGGCACTTTAAAAAAGAGTTACATAAGAAACCAGAAAAAAAACCAAGTTAAAGCTGTGACAGCAGCTCAGCACATACAGAAACCAAGGCATTAATGTGCAAAATGCCTCTCAAATACATTGCCCCTTCACAACACTTCGCCAGTCAGTGGCAAAAGCTTTGCATCAGGTGGTAGAGATTCTAGACTTCAGTGGCTCCTAGGCTAATTCTGCCTGAAGAAATATGAAAACAGGAGCTAAAACCTTTTAGCTAATGCAGAACACTGATAGCTTGCTTTTCTTTGTTCTCAGGAAAGGCTAAAAATTGTCCTATATTTAAGGATATTCTTCTATTTTGTAGCCATAACATGGGTAAAAAGGCAAATGACAAGCACCCAAATAGAGGGGTGGAAGTCAGCACAGAAAACCATGATTCTTTTCAGAAAATGAACACTGCAGTTAAAACAAAGCACTTGAATATGCTGTGCCACAGTCATCATTACCAACATGCTCATTAGCATTAAATTAACATGGACATGAAATATCAGGATGTAAATTAACAGCAGATGATGCTGTGAAATCATAAGAAATTACTGTTATTTGCCAGTAATTCAACCAACAAAAGCAAATTCTGTTTATCACATGTAAACTCCAACACTGTGTTACAGTGTTTTGGTTTTTAACTAAAATCAACTAGCAAAAACAAAGAAACAAAAAATGTTACAATTTCACACTCACCTTCCATTTGGTACTGCTTGTGCTGGACACTAATTACATCAGTGATCAAATCCAGGAAGCAATTTAATCAGAATACTAGACTCAGTTTTACAGAAGTAATTCTAATTTTCAGCAGAAACTATTTTAAATTATTTTCAATTAGATCTTTGCTCTTTCCCCCAAAGACCTGAACTGTAATATTTCCCAAGTTCTTTAAGGTTTCATTTCAGCACTCCCTGCCAAAGTGACCGCAATATTATGATCAAAAACACATTTGCAATAATTATGCCCTGAATAGTTTGCAGCACATCCATATATTGACTTACACTGCAGAGGTCAGATATTTCATGGTAACTTTAAATTCTGCATCTCCTGCTCATCCATCGCAGGGTATTTCATGACACGGAGCCTGAACTGCGCTCAGGAGCCATCCCAGCACCCACACCAAATGCTCAGTCAGAGCAGGCAGGTGGCAATAATTAGAAGGAAGATAAGCTGAGGTGACAAAGCACCGAGAGCACATCAATTACTGCCTGTCACTCCAGCCAGAGAGCCTCTCGGAAGATGGACTGATACCACTGCATCATTCCCTATTATATTCAGCTTCTCTCTCCTTCATTTCCTCAAAATGGAAGGTCACCACAACTCCATTATGCTTTTAATACAAGTGAATTTTTCATAAATATTCACTGTATGCACAAAACAAATTAATGTTTGGCTACATCTCACGGGCTGCACACTGTTCACAGAATACTGAATACTGCTGTGATTTCCAAAAAGTAGGTCACGTGAGAGTAGTAGGCATGAACACTTCTGTTTGAGGAAGAGAGAGGTGATTCCAGAACCATTTGATAAGATTTGTTTTGGCAAAAAAAATGCATGAACTATGTATATAGAGTCTGCCAGCAAAGTTGATCAACAGGAGATAAGGGAAAGGGGGCAAGAAGAGAATAAAGAATGTAATACATAATAAATGTGTATAATAAAGAGAATACCTTTGCATCTTGCAGCTCCATATATACATAAAGATTTTTATATGAATATGTATATAATTTCATACAAACATAAATGTTTATGTTTCCTATATAACTTTATATATTGATATTTATCTTTTATATTCATATACACACAAATATATCTAAATGTATGTCTCCATCTTCAGAAATAAGTAGAGACATCGTAATTTAACTCCTTAAGGGGTAAGAGCAAATACACTCCCAAGCACCCGACGTAGTGCTGAGTTATCAGCAAGAAGTTAAAACAAAATAAACCCAAATTCTGAAACCTTGAGAATTCTCACAGAACGAGTTTGTCATCCCTCCCCTCTCTCTGCTGACCATCCTATGAGCAGTCAAAGAACTCAAGTCACCTGTGACCCAGCTGGTTTACAAGTAAGTAATTCTTGAAGCCACTTTTAACATGTTTCTACACCATTTTTCCCCATAGGATTTTATAATCCAATGTCCAAACATATTTTTGCCTTTAAAAAAAGCAAAGCAAAATTAAAGTCTGGCTTTAGACAACCAGTCAAATTACCTACATAACTACATGATTACAAAAAACCAACCCGATCTGATGGATACACGTCATGCAGTCTGTAAAACTTGCAGCCATCCTTTCTTCTGGTGATGCTGCAGCAACTAAGGCTCACGGTACAGGACAGCAAGGCGAGAGGTTTCCAGCCACAGGACAACAGGGGACTGGCCAGATACTAAAACCCTTTAGACAGCAACCGTGCACAGACATAATCAAGTTTTGCTTCCGTAAAATAGATGGAGGTCAAGAGAATCATGGCTAAGAGATTCTTCCTGGCCTTTCATCCTGGACTTCAAAAACTTCCTTTTAAATCCAGACAGCCATCGAAAATGGCTGATTTTCAAGCAAATGCATTTAGTGGAAAATGCTCTGACCACCATTAGAGCAGATGGTTGGTGCAGTCACTAATCTGACACAGAAAGCTTCACCACCCTTTTTTTGCACATGTTCCTCTTCCATCAGACAGAGGGACCACAAGTGCACATCTCCTCTCCACTGTTTTAGCCTCCAATAACACTTTTATACCCAATAAAATTGCTTGTGTTAATTGGCAGTGCAAAACCTCCCCACAAACAGTACATTAAGCCTGTGAAATTCAACGTATTCAAAACCATTTTTATTTGCTGCTCAATGACCATTCTCCTAGGATGACAAAAAGAGGCAAGGAAGAGGAGGAAGACCCTGAAAGCCATTCCTGGCTTGCACACGCTTCTCTGCTGGACGCCCCTCAGCCCCCCCTACCCAACGTGCTTTGTGCTGAGCTGAGGGCAGGAGGCTTGCAGGTAATTTAAGAGTTAATTTAATAACTCATTATACTCTCCCTCACAGTACAGTGCTCTATAGAAATCACAGTAGAAAAGACAGGATGTTTTCATATCCCTCGGGACAAACGGAGCCATCTCCTGCAGTGGCATACACTGTGTCATAGGAATTCCAGTACCTGCAGCTCCTTATTATTAGTGAGTCATTTCAAAGATTAGAAATAGAAACCTTTTAAGTGCTTGTACACCATTACCCAATATTATTACGGAATGCTTGACAGGTGAACACCGCTCATCTCCCAGAAAAAAAACCCTCTTTTTTCAAAATTAAACCAATAATTTCTTCTATAGTACATAATAATTTTGTTTCATCCGTGTGTGCACTCCACCTATTGCCTTTCAATCAGTCGTTCAAAACCTATTTTATGGAAGAAAAGATAGAGCTGAAATGCTTTATCTTCCTGAACAATATATAGTCAAGAACCTGACGTGCCAACCGTAGGAAGCCGATGAGTGTGTGACACCTGGGAGCGGGGAGCACCCAGGGCAAGAGAAGAGGCAAGGAGGCCAGTGAAGGCGCCTCACTGAAACAACTCTCACCAAGAAGTACTTTGATTAATGGATTCAATTGTATTTAAAAAGATTTCTGCTGTCATGCTGAATAAAAGCAGCACGTTGAGAAGCATCCTGGAATGCATCCTAAGATCCACCTTCCTTTGCAGGTACACATCCTGCTCCTGTCCCCGCAGCGCAGTGCCAGCAGTTTCACCCCGCACACTTCACTCCCACAGGTGACAGTCAGGAGGCACGTGGAACACCCAGCACGGCTGGAGAATTCCACAGAGGTAGGCAAGAGGCAGCAGCTGCCTGCGGAGCGCCGAGCTCCACACCGCTGTGTGGTTTTATGAATGTCAGATCAGATCCATGAAGTAAAGCATGGGATGAAACGAGCCCAGCTGCTCGGCTGGCCAGGGCACGGATGTGCAAATCAGAGCTCTCTCTGACTGCACGCAATTAAGACTTTAAGTCACCGTCGCTATTTAAAATGACTGAGAAATGAAAAGAGCCCATAATGCCATGTTTGCTTCAGCTCAAAGCATAACATTGATTTCTCTGCTTGCAAACAAACCCTTGAATCGATTCGTCTTCTTAAAAATTGATAAATATTCATTTCTAGTAGTCATCAACTTTCTGTTCAAGAAATAAATAGAAATTGACGCTCTTATAAATAGGTGCTTCCAGTTCATCATCAAAACCACGTGAAAAACTGCACTTTCCGTACAAGGTACAATACGTAAAATTCCTTTGCAGCTAATTTCGTAGTTTTCCTCTAGGAAGATTATAATTGTAAAGCCACAACTGATTTATTTTAAGTCATCTGTATGTGTTAAAATCTCACCACTGCCCTACATCTTTTCCCAAAAAAACAAAGAAACAGCATTAGGTTTTCCACAGCTTCAAATAGCAGATGGGAAAATACCTCTTTTTTTATGCAAGTAAAAAATATATGCTGCCATCAACGAGCTCAGGAACTGGAACACAACTATAGGACTGCTACAACTTCAAACCTGTGCTGAGCCACAAAATAAAAATCTCAATAGAGTTCAACTATTGTTAACAGTGAGCGGTGAATCAGTGCACTGTAGGTCAAAATAAACCCAAGGCACCATTATCTTTTGCTTAACACATGAGAAATGGCTTTGCATTCAAAACAGTCATCTTGATAAACAGTTTTCAAGACTCCGGAATATTGTAGAGAACATTTTAAATTAACAACCTTTTCTAAAAATAATTATATATGTTGCTTGTTTTAAAAAGTTCTCCCTCCCTTACTTTCCAAAAAGAATTTTCAGAGTGAGCTAAGAGGCGGTGAGTCAAATTTTCTATTTTACTGATTTATGTACATGTGTATGTGTGAATTTTTTAAATATAAATACGTATTTTTAAAACTTATTTGCTTCTTCGCTCCAAACCTTGTTGCAGAGTAGAGGAAAAATGTAAAAGGAAAGTCTCAGTCCGGAAAAAAAAGAGTGGGGGAGGATGAAGACATTCTAAAATAAGTTGAAATGAAGTTTTAGAAGCAACTTGGAAATCATTTTCAGGCCAGCAGTTTAATAAGAAAAGATTTCCTTGGCCTAAAATGAAGCAAATTCTATGAGTGTCTTTGGAATTTAACCTGTGGGCCCAGATGAAAGCCCATGAAACAGCACAGGAAGGTGGACAAGTGACAAGTTTCAGCTTCCAGTTTCACTGCAAAGGTTGAAGAGGGGATGGAGAAGAGAAGCTGGGGGTGGGAAGGCAAAAGGATGTGTCCGGAGGGGGAACAGGTGTTTTGCTGAAAGCACAACTAGCCAAGCAAAAACATGGAGCACAAAATGCACCCTTCTGATACTCTTTCAAATAGAACCTATCAAAAAATAAACTAATTCTGGAAAATGGTGACAGCAGACTCATCTGAAGGGAGACACAGTTCAACGCCTGTCAGGAGCGGAAGACAGCAAAGATCCAGTGCTGCTGAGGAAGCTGGGGCAGCCTGGACACTGCGTGCTCCCTGGGCTGGAATTCGCTTCCAGGGGCCTGGCAGCCAGACAGACCCACATCCATCCCACCTCCTGCTCAAAATGCCCACCCCAAGTGTGAGGTTTCCCTCTGCAGCAGCCCACAGCCAACAAGGCTGAGCTTTGTGACTGAGTGGGAATACATGCTGAAAAGTAATGGATAAAATAAAAATGCAACAGAAACATTTACATGACCAGTATGCATTTGTTATGACTGTAAAACTCTAATTTGTAACTAGATGTTACATAATACGAAAAAATATCTTTCATAGTCTCTGACCAATTGCTGTACATCACCCCTCATTTAGGAGGCCTAATGGAATTAAAGCTGCTGCACCAGAGTTTAAGAACTTTCTGTTCTGTGTAGTCAACCAGCCTTGATGAAACTGCTCTATGGAACACAAATATTTGGCTTCCAAGAAGACAGATGTCCCACACATCCACACTATCTTGCTGGTTTATTCTAAGGAAGGGCTGAGGTTACGAAGCTTAAAATGTAACTTTGTAGCTATGTGTTAATTTGAATTATCAGAGTTTACATAATTCAAGATACCCAGACTCTCCACTTGGTCGAGCGCTCCCAACGAATGGGACTGAACTACTTTCAGGAGTTAAATCTTCCCAACTTAAATACGCAAATAATTTTGGATTACAACAGCAGCGGTTGCCGCAGGAGAGGTTTCCATGCCGTTATCCCCAGCACACGGGAATTACATTTTTAAGTCCTCATCAGTCTGCATTATCTTGTCATTGTTAATACACAACAAACTTCAATGTTACGTTTAACAACTGGAACAGTCTCGGAATACTAGGTCGGAATTGACGATGAACAAAGGCTCCTCTCATAGTTGCCTCAAATCAATGGTCAGGGTTTACTGCCAAAATTAAAACATAGGCATGTAAGCATATTATAGTACGAAGCACACGCAGACAGGCTTACAAATCCAGGTATTGTCTAGTTATGTACGAGGCACGCACTGTTCAGATGTGCTGTTTGATATTGTATTTAGATTTATAGGATCCCCTCACAAATGGACCTAACTCAATAATCTTCACACACCCTGTGAAAAAGGAGGAGGTACCACCAACCCTACTCTACCGAAACGTTTAATGACTTGCCCCAGGTCACACAGGAAATCTGTGGTGGTGAAGCAGGGAATGGCTCTCCTGGGATCTCTGAAATCCCATCTCAATATTCTGGCCACACTGCCACCCGTCCTCAGCCGTACTTAATACGACTAAATTACTGATGGCAACAAATACCAGAATCTGACTTTCAGATGAGCTGATTTGTACAATGAGTCAATCCATAACTTTTGTCTCCTCCAGACACTTAGATCGATGGGCTGTATGCCCAGCACTTTATAATAACCCTGAAAAGCTTTTGGCTCAGCCTGCAAACACATTAGCATTAACTTAAATCTGCTGCTTTGTTTACTATACGAGATATCTGCTTGTGCTCTATGCCCAAGTGATACCAATTAAAGAGACCCAAATACAGAGCTCACAGAGCAGTCCAAGACTAAAGCTACCCATGAACACAAAATTTACTAAACTTTAAATGGTACTTATTCCTCTGAAGCATTATGGTCTGACGGTCACATTTTTCTCTTCTGGTCATGGACTTGCCATGATTTACATTCAGAACCTTCCCCAAAAAGCGATTCAGAAAGCGTTAGAAACTGGCTTCCCTCCCACTGCTTCCAAAATGGATTAACATGACTCCAGCCTTGGATCTGCATGACTACAAATTACAGTGAAGCCAGCCTTGATTTAAGCTGTTGGAGAGCACGACAAGGAAATCACTAAAAATTCTGCTCTTTCAGCTCTTTAAACCCATTCATTACAGAGCCCACAGGGCCACACAGGTACCAGAGTAAATCACTCGGTGGGAGACAACATCACCCAGTAACAAGAGGCTTTTCTTATTTCCATAGAGGTACAAATGTAGCAGGGCCAGGAGTGGTCTAATTACTCTCAGAACACCCAAGCAGCATTGGAAGCGGTAATTTATTGACCATATCAGTGTAGCTTAGTGCACAGAATGAAAAGACAAGTCAAGGATTGTATCCGGACCACTGAAATGCCCACAGCTCGCCAGGGCAGGCAGACCGATGCACGCCAACAAAGTAATCTGGCAAAACCATAAACTAGACTTATAACAACACCATACTTGGCTTTTACTGGGCTTTAGCAAGACAAGAGAAAAAGGTAAGACTTGAATTTTATTTTTAAACATTTAGAAACAAGTTTGGGAATGGCTATCTAGACAGCCTGCTGCAATCCAGAGTCACTAATTATCCAGATGGGCAGCTAGGGAGCCGATCCAAAAATCTATCCAGGTCAGCAGAGTGCTTTTTATCAATGGCAGTGGCCACCAGATCAAGCCCTGGAATACCAGTGCTGACCTGACTAGTGCTGGCTTAGCCCTTAACTCAAGCAATAACCACCATCAAACGCCATCCTCTGCGTGGCTCTGCCCTTTGTAAGCACAGAGAGTGGAAATAACAGCGATGCACAGTGCACCAAAGTCAAACAGAATGCCAAAAGAATTTATTAAAATGTGTTTTCTTGCTCTTCTATACCAGCCCACTCTTCTATCTCGGGCTACCAAAAAAAGTAAAGGTTTCTGAGTGAAAAGTGCAACAGATTCACAAACACATTTTCCAGCAGCTACAACATCCTACTCTCCAGTAACACCTCCACAAAGCTCAAGCCCGTTTTGCAGAAAAATGAGAGAAGCAAACAGCAACAGGGGAATTTCACAGACATGATCCCATCCATGTAAAGTCACCCATGGCAGATTAAGTATGTTCTTAGAATGGATTTTCCCTCTTCAACACTCTACCGAAAGCAAAAATAGAGTAAAATAACTAAGACTAAAATGGGAAAGATTAATTAACATCTCTGGTATCTCCTTTTTTCCTCACCTGTATGAAAAGCTAGGAAGCTAGGAGCAAAAGCAAAGGTTAAATCAATCTGTCTTTTGAAGAGGTGACACGCCCAAAGGCCTTAGTCAAGGCTCCATCCTTGGCTCCTGCACAGTCAGAACCCGTGCACTGCTGCCAATGGAGCCTGGAAATCGTTTGGTGGAGCACCAGACATGAACAGCCTCTACATTCAGCTGTTTAGTATCAGAAATGTTAACTAGTGCTGCTTGATTATATCATGAGGAAAATTAAATCGGAAACGAGGATTTAACATGCATGTCTGATACTCCGGCTTCTCGAGGAGAAAGAAAGGGAAGGGAGAAAACCTGAGGAACTGAGGACATTTTGCTTCCCCCGAGCCCTCATTCATTCAAAGAGAAGAATCAGAAAGCCTGAGAATAATCTCCTCTAGCAACCCCCCTCCCATCACACATAGAAGGGAAAATTTTTCTGGACAGCTCTTTACAGAGGATACAGAAAAAATTGACAAATCTCCCTCTGCGCCTCTTCCCACTTGGCATGGTGATCTTTTTCACCCGACGACCGCAGAAAGGCAGAGTTTACACAGCTGAGGCAAGCCCCCCTTCCATGCAGCTATTCCACAGATGCAGCAGGAGCACCTGTGCCTACCAACCCTACACGGCTGTGGGATGGCACAGAAAATTCTCTCTGCGCTCAGCGACACGAATGGGGGCTTCCTACCCGATCCCCTCATCTGCCTGACGTGTTACCTTGGCAGAAGGCAGACTTCCTGCTTCTGCTGGAAAAAATAAATTTCTATTATCCCTGCCTGGTATTTACATTTTAGTAATTCCTTACACAGGACAAGCTCTGCGGTTGCCATTGACAAACACCAATGGGAAACAGAAAACCCACAAAACCCCACCACCCAAGCCACAGGCACGAAACACGACACCCTTGCACGGGGCTCTTGGATGGACAGAGACCCCGGGTAACTTACTGACGGCTGTATTCCTTCCTCAGCGCCGGGTTCCTGCAAGCCGCCCGTCACAGCGCCGGTGCCGCCGCAAGCCGCGGGCGCTGCCAGCCGCCCCCCGCCTGTGACAGCGCCGAGCAGGGAGCCCTCCCTCTCCCCTCCCTCCTCTCCCGGTATGTCCAAGCTTGCTCACGCCAGATCTGGAACACGAGCACGCAGGACGGCACGGAGCCCGCTGCTGCCCCCGCCGGGCGGTGGGGACAGACGGGACCCCCGCCCACTCACGGACAGCGGCGGGGCGGAGGCTCCCGGCCCGCCGTGACACCCGTGGAGGCGGCCTCGGCCCCGCGCCGCCCCTCCGCCGGTTCTCCACTGTAACCCGCGCCTGCAGCGGGGGAGGAACCTGCGTGGGCACCCTCCGGGCTCGGCTCTCACGAGGGGCGGATAGGGGAGCCACAGCCTCTGACAGACTACGCACACACACCACTGTGTGCTCCCCCACTCCCCTCTTCCCCCAGCCACGGACAGAGGGCACATCTGAGACAGGGGCTGGCGAGTTACGGATAAGCCAAGCACAGGAGCTGCGCTGGGAGCAGGGAAAAGGGGGAAACTAAGCAAAGCAGCTGCTTCCAAACAGCTTTGCTGAGCCACGACGAGGCCAGCAAACAGTGCTAGTTTTGTCTAAAGACATCTAATTTCGCTTTACTGCTGCATTATAATATACTTCTGAGACTATAGCTATGCTGAAATAATCAAGGAACCACAGAATGGCTTGGGTTGGAAGGGATCTTACAGATCATCTCCTTCCAACTCCCCTGCCGTGGGCAAGGACACCTGCCACTAGACAAGGTTCCCCCAAGCCCTGTCCAATCCGGCACCTTGGACACTTCCAGAGATGGGACAGCCACAGTTTCTCTGGGCAACCTGGTCCTTCTCTGGCCCCAATCAGGGCCTCACCACCCTCACAGCCAAGAATTTCTTCCTAATAGCCAATCTAACCCTGCCCTCTGTCTGGTCACTCCATGCCCTTGTGACAAGTCTCTCTCCAGCTCTGTTGGAGCCCCTGTAGGTAATGCAAGGTCTCCCCAGAGCATTTTCTCTTCTCGAGGCTGAATGACCTGTTTTGAGGTGCAAAGCTGGAGTGAGAAGTTAAGTCTAAGCCAGTACTCCAAGGAACACCCAAAGGCAAAACCCTGGAAAAGGAGAGGCTGAGAGAACTAGGGACAGAAGGAAAGGCATGTCATGGGATGGGGCTGGCAGAGAGCAAACAGCACGTCACCACCTCCAGTGAAACACAGCACAACGCAGACCCCTGCTTCAACAGCTCCACATCGCTTTGCTGACTCATGTGGTCCTAGGAGATGTTCAACTGCATGGGCTGTGCAAAGCACAGAACATAGTGGCACTCAGAAAATACCCTCTGGTTCAAAGATGACAGGTAACAGCTCATTCTTCTTCTATTATATCACCACTTTGGCATAGAATGGACAAAGTGCGGTGCTTTTAAAATTTTAGGGCTTCCTCAGTGCAACAACAGGAACTTACAATGAAGGGCACCAGGTATTTTCCATAGCACTTCTCCAAATAAAAGCTCAACAATTAAGCATACAAAATCTTGTAGTGCAAGCACATGGATATTGAAGCCAGAATTGTTTCAGCCACATAAGGTTTGATAATTTTAGTAAGAAAATATTAACCCACACATCAAGAAGGAACACAAGAAACCCTTTGACGTGCTGCAAAAATCAGGAGATTGGAGCAAGGGTTAAAGGGAACAGGAAATACGAAGAAATGCAAAAATAGAAAGAAGCTATTCTGTGAAGCTGTACACATTAGCTTTTGTCAGTGCCGTCTGGAACCAACACTGAGAGAGATTTAACAGTTCTCAATACTCCCATTAAAACTGTAAATGAGGTTTAAAAAAAAAAAATCCAGCATAACTATCTTAACAGATCTCTTTCTGTACATTCCCTCCCCCCTTCAAATTAATTACATTATGCTTCCACATCACTGACATGAAATGACTGTGTGACCTACAACATCATCCTGAGACCAAAGCAAGCAGTGGTGCTGTGTGTGCAGCCTGACGAGGCAGGGCATTCTGAATCCTGCAGCACAAAACCTGCGCCAAGTGCGACACGAAAGAAGTCAGGAATAAAGAAAGCTACGAAATTGTTGCATTGAAATATGTGGCATGAAACATTCATTTGTTTTTCCCCATTCCTCCTTCTCTCCTTTTCCAGATACATCTAAGTTGTTTCATTCATAGCAAATGGAATCGATAATGCTTTTAGCTCCGAGTGCATAAAGAGTTCAGCATAATACTGCACCCACTCCAAACCTAACTCCTTCCGGAATTATACAGGAGCAAATCCCAAGTGTAAAAGAAATTCTGGAGCAGGCCCAGCACAGCCATAGAGGAGGGTTTCTTAATAAGTAAATACACATATATACACACACACGCATTGGAGCTTTGGGAAGGATGAGGAAAGCAGCAGTATTTCGATGCTGCTTAGTGAATTGGGTGTCAAAGCAGCTCTGAGGGGGAGCAGGTCATTTCACTAATTAAAGCTGTTCTTCCATGTTTCATTTCCTGACATTTGAGCAGTCCGGTTGCCTCGCCGTGGGCAGAATGGAACATGCCACTGAGCTCAAGCCAAAGGCTGATCACTTGTGACTCAGCTCAAATTAAAATACACAAATAAAAAGCTAAACCGACAGGTTACTACCCAAAGATGCATCCATATCCACTGAGCTTCAGAATGCCTTGTCCAACACGGAGTTAAATTATCTTTCTTACATCACAAATTAACTAACAAAAAGAAGTGGCCAAAACAACCTCTCATCAACCAGCAGAACAAGGAGTTTCCTCCTGCTAGGAATGTTTCGAGGGTTTCACCATTAAGTTTTCTGCACAGTAACAGGCTACTAAAGAAAAAGGCAAATATTCTCTCCAGCACCAATCCCTTCAGAACTAAGCTCACAAAGGCCAGCTGTGAGAAGAGCCCTTCGTGCATTGTCTCCCAAACCACTACAGGAAGGACAATTGTCACCTTCCGGGCAGAGAAAGCCACAGAGCAGCAGTTGCCAGATGCAATTAGCCCGGGTCTACAGAACAGCTTTGGGCTACTGGACATCAGAGCCTCACATGTTTCAAAGGCAACGTGGTTGGTTTGGGGGTTTTTAAGTTCCATTCTCTATGATAGTTACTTAGTGAAGGTAATGGCAACAAGTGAGCCTGGAGATCCCTCCCAAAAGGAGCTGCTCCTGAAGGGATGGATCAGAAATTTTATAGCAGCAGATCCATATTCCTCCCAGGGGAGTCTCCACCTGCAGAGAGGGCAGGACAATATCTACCCGCACATTCGGGTCTCCACCTTATCTATCTACCACTAACCCCGAACCAAATCCCACAGAGTCACTTTGACCAAGCAATGGGAAAAGCAAAGAAAAGCAAAGGAAAAAGGATGGTGCTTATGTCCTCCTGCTTCCAAAACCTAGGGGCTCTGAATGGAAACCCATCAGGAAACCTCACATGGCCAAATTAGCAAGCGAAGGATGTTGGGGAGTCATTTTTTGCTTCAAAGGGTAGCTTCAAACAAGTGTTCTACACTCTTTCCATTTTTCTTCACTGTTGTTTGCCTTCCCTTTCCTTCCCCTCAAAGCCTTACTGGTAAGGGAATCTAACTTCATTTACAGAGCTAGCAAAAGGAAGTTCTCTGGTATTTGTTCATTTCCAGCATTATGTCTTCCTAATTAAATTTCTGTGCATCTCTGTTCAGTGTTAGGGCCACGAGTGAAGGAGGTGTCTCCTGCAGTTCAGCCACCAGCACGAGCCAAAACTAAGGCTTTTTCCAAAGCCCACAACAGGAACAAGCAGCTTTCCAACAAACCTAACAATTCCCTAGGGAGGTGGAACCACAACAGGTAGCTTCCATCAGCATTCCCAGAGACGATCACACCGTAATCCTTACACAAGCACAGATCCACAGGCTGGATCTACTCTACAGTATCCAGCAAAACTCAGATTCTGATTTCTCCCCCCAAGAGAAACTGAAGTCTTATCGCATCAATTCATCCCACAGCCTGTGGAAATCAGAGCTACAATGTTCACTCGCTGAGATAACAAAATTTGCCATAAAGCACAAACTTGGAAAAATCACATTTTTGCTAATTGAGTACAACTTTTCCTCAGGCTTTCACCTACCCCCAAGGGACGCTTACTATCTTCTGGGATTAAACTCACTGCAGAAGCCTTTGGAGCGTGCCAAGGGTTACTTACCCTTGCACACAGGCCATTCCCAAACCAAATTTATTGAGAATACTTTTCCCACTGCACCTGAGGGACGGCTGGGAGACAGTGTGGGGAGGAAAATGAGCAGAGCCTGAACAGTAAGATGCTGGCAGGAGGCAGTGTGAACAGGGAGGATTTTTATAGTGTCTCCTTTTTCCACTTGAAAATAAAAAGAGTTCTTGGTATTGAGATACACCCTTCTCAGCCTACGGATGAATCTGTACTTTTAAACAAAAGCTTCTTGTTAAACAGCAACGATTAAAAACCAAAACAAAAACCCCTTAGCACACTATATATTTTAATGGAACCGTCCTTGACGCGCAATATGAAGGTAAATTCGTTTCCTGTCAGCCCGACTCAGCCTAATGGACTTGGAGGCTGCAGTTTTTCCACTCCTCTTAATGACCTGTTGCAATGGAGATGAGTGCTCTGCGTACAGCAATGCCATCTTCTGGCACAGTTCCTGTGAGAAAGGCCGCTCGCTGAATACCACTAAAAGAAAGCTCCTGTTTTGGGAAAACAGAAACTCAAGACTCCACAATAAATCTTGAATATTTCCCCTCTCCACTGCACTTACTGTTGGGCTCTAATTGTTCGAGGGCGTGGAGCGAGGCAGTGGGAACACACACAGTGAGCTGCTGTAGGAGCAAAGCTCGCTCAAGTGTCTCCTAAAGGCACGCCAAGCACAGCACTGGGAGCGAGCATTTACAGGCTGCAGAGAGGGATGAGTCTAAAAGCCCATCGATGGAGGGGTCTGGCAGGAAGGGCAAGTAGTCTCCCAGAGCCAACTTTGCATATCCCTGGGAAAATCAGCAAACATTTCACACGTCTGACTTATTTAACTTTTGTGTTCCCAGACAGAGAATCTATATTAAGCAACAGCAAAGATTGAAAACACGTGCTATTTACACTGAGGAAATAAACACGGGCTGGCAATCCATAACTTCCTCACCATTCTCACTTGCTCCTGGAACAATCTCCATTTGGCATACAGAGGTGTAGTAGGAAAGGCTTAGGAGAAAGATTTCCCACTAAATCCAATATCTCTGCTTTTTTTTTCTCCCCCAGTATTTGTGAAGTTCATGCTACAAGTATGTATTGAGAGTACAGATTTTTTAGACTGAGAAAATCAGATCCTAAATAGTTCTAGTGTGAAATAATACCTGAGAAGAAACAACACTGGAATTCCTATCTACTGCATCATTTGCTACCAAAAGACTTCCACAGGAATCAGGTGCAATGCAGAGGTGCTAATCTGGCAATCTCAGCCAAAACAGCCCATGCTCTGCTGCTTCTAAGATATCCCCACACCAGTAAGACAATGACCAGCCAACTGCAGTCGATTCCTTTTCCTCTCTGACATTTGCATTCTGCAATTCATCCCAAGATCTCAAAAAAATACTTTGCAACACCCATAAAAGCACGATTTCGTTTCCTACCCACCAATGAAAAAATAATTAAAGGAATTGGGGTTTGTGACTGAAATCAGCCACTCTCTGGTTCCCAGATATTTGCTCACCAAAAAAAAGTACGCCCTTCACATACTTGTTAAATAAAAGAAGAGCATATTTTAAATGTTTATGCTTTCATGTATGAGAAAGATATTTTGGGCTGTAATTTGTCAACAGTCGGACAAAGCTGAAAGTGTTCTGCTTTAATTTCCAATTGCTTTGATGCTCTCCATTGTTTTTCCTTTGCTTCTTTCCCACTGTCAGTTTTGTTTACCTCCTCTCTCTCTCCCGTGTATCTTTCAATTCCCATAAAAAGGGGCCTTCCCCAACTTCCCTGTACAAAAGTTATCTGCTTTTGCTATTGCTCTTAGTTAAATACAGTTTTTACTGAGGGCCCCCCTCTGTGAAGAGTATTACCTTCCTCAATGCTGGTAATTTACCTCTTAACAAACAGTTTGTGCAAAAAAAGCAACCAGAAAACATTTATTTTAGAGAAAGGCTTCCCAGTTACTTTTTAAGGAAGAATTTCACAGGTTTTGAACTTGAAAGAAGATACATGACAAATATCACCACAACAGATTTCAGAGCACTTCAAGTCCCAGATTTCTGTCTTATGCTGGTGAACAAGTTAACTGGCTGTCACATCAAAGGTGTCATTTATTTCGAAACCATACCCTTTCAATCTGAGTTTCTCGTGTTGATGCTCACAAAAGCCAGGTTTGTTTGAGTATCAGTTGTCAAGAACAGCCACTTTGGCAAACCGGACTGTCCGAATCCGTCAGCATCCCGGCCTGGCGTGACTCGAGGCTGTGCCCCAACAAAAACACCTTCCAATCTACACTGCTAAAGCGCTAGAAGGAAATGAGAGGAAGAAATGCAGCTTTGCAGCCATCGGAATTGCTCTAGGCGATGCCTGAATTATTTGAACAACGTTAAAGTTGCAACATGAGTCACATTTTAAGAAAATGTGTATGGGAAATGTCTGTCTGAAATGACTTCTTAGGTATCTAATAAAGAGAAAGCTCCAAGTAAACTGCTTCCCAAAATAAGTGTGTCCAGATACTCTTATTCCCATAGATTCCCGTTAGACCAAGGTCAAGAGTTACAGATATGCTCCATTCTCCCAACAATTCTTACTAGTTGATAATAATAATTTGCTATCAGAAATTTTATGTCTCATCTTCCACAATTTTGAATACTTCCAGAGGAAAACGCTTTGATCAGGCTCTGCGCTGGCATTTTGGCTGAAAGAAGGGATGCGTGTATGGAGGCCTGGCCTACGCTTCAAGCGCATTTTTCGAAAACAGTTTTGATTTATCTGGTAAACCATTCTACAAAACACAGCCAGGCAGGCACTTCCAAGAAAACAACACTATTACTGGAAATATCTTTGGTTAAATAGAACTCACCCTCTGGACACGTTTACATAACAACCACTAACACTGGCCCAACATATGTAAGGAAATAGAACAAACAGGCAACCACAGTCACTTAAAACATGAGGCTGAAGAGCTGACACAGCCAGGTTTGGGTTTAAGGCCCTTTCAGCCAAGCATCCTGTTTGTTTCTTCCTCTCTGGGGGAGATCCGTCATTCCAAATAATATTGCTTGGGACTTGCTGCCCAAATACTCGATCACTGCCTAATCTTGCTTTTTAAGAGTATTTCAGTGTCGAGGTTTTGCAATCATGGAGCAACACAGCGAATACCACAGTCATGTCTGGCAAATACACAAAAGCTGTGGAATCAGCAATGCTCCCAACAGGGCAGCTGATATGAAAACGGTGCCACTGACGTTTTGGAAGCTGCATATTTATTTTTCTTACAAAGCTATAAATTCCTAGCTTAAAGCTACTCCAATATCTCAGTTATTTATGCATTAATACATACGATACCAGGATGAAAAGCTCATTTTTTTTAATCTTACCCTTCCATCTCACCAGCGGCACCTTGAAGTTAACCACGCTTCCAACACGACTGTGCCTGCGAGCGGCTGATAATCCAGCAGGGCAATTCCAGAGGTGAGGACACAAACTGTCATGCCTGGGTGCAGCTGTTTGAAAGCAAAAGCTACGTTCTTACCTCAGCTCTAGCAATTTTCCTCCGTGTGAGCAAACAGCAGGCTGCCTGACAAGCTTTTGCAGAGAGATGTGAAATCGAGATCTGGTCTCCAACAGGTGTAAATTCAACCTCTCACAGGATGAAACGAGTACCAACAATGAAGAACATGTTGCTAATTTCAAGGTCTCATTACCTGAAAGGTTTTGTCATACAGGTTTAATAGGTCCAACCTTGGCTGGCTCTGGCAAACCCACAGTAAACAAAGACTTCCAATACCCAACATATGAAAAAGCTTAGGAAATACAAACCAAATTGAATTAAAAAGCACTCAGGGCCAAATGTAATAAATCTGCAGATCAGTGGCTGAACACGGTGGGGTTTTTTCCTACTGAGTTATCTCTTCAGAGACTGTCCAACCCCACAAACTAGGCAATCTTGCTCATGTGCCTGGAGGGTTCTTCACCCAGTGCAGATGTTTAACTACAGTCCTTCCTTTGCAAGGGCATTTAAAAACCCTTAAGGCACGGAGGACGGTGTGTGATACACAAACACATTTGTACACACAGGATATCTGAAATGTGTACACTGCTCAAATATTTGGCTAGTTATATGACTTTTCTTATAAAGTTCATGCATCTGAGTAAACACAAGTATTTCCCATGCCTGCTGGTGTCCAAATTCCTCATGAGCAATCCCAACAATGTAAATTTGGAGTCAGAAGTGAAATATTTGTCTTGTCAACTAACATACACCAGAAACCCTTTTTCAGTAGTTTTTGTGTCTGGCGACACAGTCAAATGCTGGGCTCTGATGGCAACACCAAGGCTGGGGGTTTGGTTTGGGGGTTTTTTAACAGTTGTGGGGTTTTTTCCCTGCATTCAGAGTAACACCAACTAGTCTTTAATCCCTGCAGTTTTAAAATGAAGTAAACCAAAACAAGGCAACTCTGTGGAGCTTACATTCAGGGCCACAGATGATGTAGCTGCTGCTCCACACCACGTTTCAGAGCTGGTCTGACACTGTTTTCTCTGGAGCAGTAGCTCGATGCCAGCTGAGCAGAGCACTTGTCAGGTAAAACAGGATTACGGAATGTTCCTTCCTCAAGAAGGCGAGACATGAGTGCTCATGGCAGGGAATCGTGATTGATGACAACTCATCTCAAAAACCTGAGACAGACTTCTTAAACTTTTTTTTATTTTTTTTAACTGACATAGATGCTGATCTGCCCTTTGAAAACTTACTTTTGTTGTATCTCCTACTGTGGGTGATACAGACAAATACAAAGTTGCCTAAATCAAGACAAAAGTAACTTCATCTCTGACCTGCAACATTTCATTTAGACTTAGAAAATAAAAGATTCCCACCTTTCCTGATTCCTTGTTTCCAACTGTTCTGGCCACCAGCGTAAAATTTTCACATCAGCTCTGCAGCTTCACAGTAGAATAACTTGTCAGTCTAATAACTGGTGTAATATAAACAATACACATCTAGCTGCAACACTGCTTTCACTTTTGCCAGAATATAATCCTTAACAGAGACATTTAGTTACAAGCAAGAGATACAATTACATTTGCACAGGTTTTCCATCCGCAGGAGGGACAGAAAACCAACACGAGATGCCAAGAGCAAATCCTTGTCCGGTATTTAGATGTTAGAAGAGAAGGATTTCTCCAAATGTGTACTGATTTCTATACACGTGTTTATGTTCATCTAAATTTGATACTTACATCACATAAATTATATCAATTATACATTTGAAATACAAATTCATTAACATAATTAAAAATGCAATAGAAGTGTTACCTTTTATAGTTATTCCGTGGCTTCCACTGGATCTTAAGGATAAAAAAGTCAATGGCTCAGCTGTCATAATCTATGTTACCATGGTAAGTGTTCTGCCATACATAATTCCATCTGCCTACAAACAGGGACCAAAAATACATATTTGTGTCATCTCCAAAGGAGAAGGTTTAATTTTTCATTCCTTTATCAAAGAAAACACATTTATATTGGTAACTGCATTTAGGTCAGGGTTATTTTACGACAACTACAGTCAACATGCCAATTAGAGACATCAAGAGTTTAAGAAACATTCTAGAAACCACCCATTTATAGTAAGAAATTCTCACTGCCTTTGATTTCTCAAGACTTCCTTTTCCTGCTCTAATCCTTTCAGCTTCCTACAATATGAAAATGTCTCTTTAGAATGTACCTGAAGCCTGGATTTTCCTATTGTCTTCTTCCAGCTGAGTGTGCCATAACGTGCTACTCCAGCTATTCCACTGGAAAAGTAAGTCTGGAGGGCTCATTGCAATCTCTTTACGAAGCACACGATACATATGCTGCCTAGTAGAGCTTTAAAAACATATATTGCCACAGCAAAAGAACAGACACCGTGCAAACCTTCAATTATCTTTCAACAGAAAGCTGTGTTCTCTTTGGAGCGAGACTTGCTACAGCCTTTTTTACAACACTGTGCATTCTACAGGTGAGCAACTGTGCCAAGTACAAAATAATTCCTCTTGGGAATTG
Source organism: Mohoua ochrocephala (assembly GCA_013398855.1). NCBI lineage: Eukaryota > Metazoa > Chordata > Aves > Passeriformes > Acanthizidae > Mohoua > Mohoua ochrocephala. The sequence goes on from VZTA01008238.1 coordinate 132,963, forward strand.
CTTAACAAAGGTAGTATATATTCTGCAACAGTGAGCCACTGTGCACTTATAGATTAATTCTTCAGGCTGCACGTACAAGCCTTAGAAACTCCATTTAAAATCCATCTGAATTAAAAATCGAGACAAAATGGGTATTGATACGCTATTATCTCTCCAACCTCTTGCACACATTCAGTTTACATCAAGATGTGTGCTGCAGCATTGGCTCACTTATTCTAAATAATCACTGGCAGTGCACTCCAGAAGCAGAACTTAACTAAAAAGTATTAAAAACCTGGGTTTTTATGCAGACCTGAAGTTCGCTGCCCTTAAGAGAAAATGGATTTTGTTACTTTTGCAGAAGCAACACAGACTAAACAAGGGATTTCAAACTGTGGCTGAAACTAAGGTGCCCAACTCCCTGAAATCTTTGCAGAACAGCAGCAGGACCGGGCAGATAATTGCTTTATGCTCTGGGGCTGGTTTGTCATAGCAAGAGCACTGGAGGAAGCTGGAGGGTTCACCAGGAGCTTGTTTTTACAAAACATGGCATTTCCAGGATTTCAAATTGATAGCTCATAATTAGGATCACGGTCATTATGACATTCTATTACTCGTTTCAAAAAAATCCCAGGACAATGTTGCTCAGCAAATTTCCCTGACTGGAATGAATCTCTAATCTGCAAAACCTTGATGAAAAGGAAAAAAGAGATCGCTGATGCAATACAGACATACTTTGAGGGGAAATTGTTACAGGGAAGAGAGGAGCCTGCTGCCCTTATACACCCCACAAATTTCAGTGCCAAAGCTCCCACAGGCACTACTCAAATTAAAGCTCCATGGGACAGCACAAGTAGAGGTTGGCTCTCTCCTCATCCTCCAAATGCCTCAAAGGACAGATCCTCTGAGAGGTTTAAATAACTTTCCCTTAGCAGCACAGGAAAAGGTGAGCAACTCTGCCCTTCAAACGTGTGGGAGGCCGCTCCAGGTGAAGGTCTGGGTCTGCGTGCACCCCTCCAAAATGGGTGCAGCAAGAAGCAGGCTGACAGGTGCAGAGAATTCCAAACTATGTTTAGTTGCAGCAAAGGCTGCGTCAGGTCACGTTACAAATAACCAGAGCTTCCTTCCACCCACCCCCAGCACCACCCTTGGAGATGCCAAGGTTTGCCCCTCACCTCTGCATTGAATCATCAGCAATCTGGTGTTTATAAAAATACCACTGCAAAGGAGACCCCGGGTTTGTCAAGTGAGGAAGAGTTGCATCAAGGGAGCGGCAACAGCTTGGTTCAAACATGAGTGCCAAGGCCAGAATCAACTAAAATACCTGCCAGGAGCAGTGTTGGGCTGGGGGGATAAGAGGTTATCACTCATTAGCCTATCACTCATTAGCTCAGTATGTAACTGATTAAGTAATTTCATATTATAAAAGTAGAGCATCCATTGATTTTCTGCAGTGCCTGCACCTTGTACCAAATCTCACCACCACCACCTCCAAAACCTGTCACACAAAATGCTTTGATACAGATTTCATACACATTTGCTTTACTAAATATAGACGCTCTTCTTTGAGCTGAACAAACAGAAGGGGAACTGGCAGCCCCTGGAGCCAAAAGGAGCTTTGCAGAGGTAATTTTACTTCTAAATATTTATACCCAACTCTTCTGGCTCCCTACTTGCTCTGACTTACCCACCTGTCATTTTGAGAACCACAAGGCTTGCCCCTTGGTCATCTCAGTGCCATAGAAACTTGAGATCATCTGTTCTTCTTCTCACCCTCTTTTTTAAAATTAATAAATAATTTTCTCCAATTGCATCCTTACGACTTCATCATTCCCATAAAAGCATTACCAAAAATCGAGTTTATTGCTTGGGACTTTTGCTTGTTTCAGCAAGTGACCCATTGGGATGATTCATATAAAGCAAAGGTTTGCTGAATATGAAATTCCCCCTCTAATGCTGAGGTGACACACATAACAGCTTGCTATTCCTGTAACAGGAATGAGAGGAGTGCTCAAATAGCAGGAATCTGGGCTCCTGCTCCAAAGACCTTCCTAAGACATGGTGACTGTTTGCAAACAAATACACAAGAAATCTGTCAACTCGAAATAGGCCATTGGGAAACTTTTCAGCCGCAAATTTGCACATTGCTTATGCAAGGCTTGGACCCAGCAGGTAGGAAGTCTATTATCCATTGCTTTCAGCACATTGTGACCCTCGGGAACAGCCTGTTCTCGCTCTCAGTAAGGTCTGAAGAAGGTTGTGCTGACACTCGCTTGGCATGGGGGGGGGTAAAAATAGGACTGCAATGGCATCTTTTCATCAATTATTGTCATCTGACAAATCATGTGTGCTCTTGGTCCCTGATAAAAGACCCATAGTTAGACAAATTCAAACCAGATCCAGGAGTGTCAACTCTTGTTTTCGGGTATATCCCAACAGTGTCCATACCAAGGAAGCTTAAAATTGTTTGGAACGTCCTCCTTGTCAGACACCGGGCAGCCAGGAGAGAGCAGAGAATGCACACCGAGACAACAAAGAACCCAGCAGGGATCCCAGGTAGAGCACTTCCAGTGCAAGCCTCCGACTGCGACAGAAATAGCCTCATTAAAGGGCAGGTTCAGATACAAGAAGCTATTTATAGGCAATCTAAGACTAAATTATTAGTGACACGCTCTGGATCTAAAAACTCCCAAAGTTTACAGTGTTACAAGAGCCGTGCATGCAGCATGTGATGCCCCTGAGTGCTACGCTGGGCGAATCCACGGGCTTTGGCTTCTGTGCACCGACCAGCTGCTGCTCCCGGCAGGAACTAAAACCGTCTTGAACCCAGGCCAGGCTATTCACATCCAGCCCGAGCGAGCTCGGGTTCCCAGAAAGCTCCTGCGCCGCCACCAGAGTTCTACTCCTACCCGAGTCCTGCCCCTTCCCCCTGCCAGCTCCCGCCACCCACGCTGGGCACACATCAGAGGGAAGGGCAGCCCCCGGCACCCGGTGCCGCTGGAGCCTGGCGCGCATTCCTGAGCGCGGCGGCAGCTGCGGGTCACGGGTCACCAAGTCCTGGCAGCCATCCCGCACCCAGAGGCAGGGGGGAAAGCCAGATTTGAGAAAGATAAAACAACAAACAAAAACGTCTCTGAGTACACTCAAAAGAGCCTACAAAGGATACTTCAGAAGGGTTCTGCTCACGGGATCCAAGAGCCGGTTAGAGCTTGGATCACATACCAAACACTCCACGATTAATCGCAAAGTTTATTTTTTCCTCTTGGAGTTGCATGTGTGGGAGTGCACTTGGGGAGAGGGGGTGTTTGCGCTGTTTTTAACCCCAAGATTTTGGGTACAAGCTATTTGCGATGGTGCGGAGGAGCTGTAAAATGCAAACTGCCCTCAGTTTGCTATTTTCCGAATATACATATATAGATACATAAATAATCTAGAATTACTTTTTTTTTCCTTAAGAAAAAAAAAAAAAAAAAAAGAACCACAACGTTTAGAAACACTGCAGAAGATGAATGAGGTCTGGACACCCTCCATCTTTTCAGAGGTAAGCTCATAAAACAACACTTCACCGTCTGACCTAACATAAACGACAAAGGTATTTACAGCACTGTGTCACTCGTTCAAAGCCAGCCAGCCTGAATGCCTTAAATACATTCCCATCCATCAGATGCCCGTAAGCATCCCGTGAGATTCAAGTTCTCTAACAGGACTTGTAACTTATGCCAAGACCCCTCACAACTTCTGGAAGACTGACAGGACTTTAGGTTTCACACCATTTCCTCACCTGAACCTGTGCCTCACACACATCCCACACGCTGCTCATGGCAGAGTCTTCTTTCTACCCCAGAAACATCACCTTCGAACACCCAGATCATCTTAATAAATAAAGCTCAAATAAAGCAGGGGATGCCTTTCATAAAGCTTCTCACCAGTTTTCAACGAGCACAACTTTAACGCTAAAGGCAATGCACAAGTTGTGGGAACTCGCCTTGGCTACAAGTGGCTCAAAGCACCCTTCAAAGAGAACGCCTGGGAGAGACAGGTCAGCAGTTCCATCTCCTGGAGCTGCACCTCTGTTTGCACCAGCAAAACTAAACTCAAAGAGTTCACGTGGCAAACACCCAAAATGTTGTGCAGGGGGATGCTGCTGAATGAATCCTTGTTGCATAAACAAAGATTCCTTTAATATAAGAAGTCTGAACTGTCCCATGACTTACTGTGCTCCTACTTCTCTTTAGGATCAGTCAAGTTCTGCAGATAAATCAAAATGCTTCAAGACCAGATGGCCAAAACAAACAAAAAAAATACAATAAATAACCGAACTGCATAAGCACAGACAACAAATAACATTGCTGTAACCCATTTTCTGTCCGGGGTTACTCCCGACACTTGTAGTGAGCAAGGTGCAGCTTTCGGCTCTGCAGCTCTCACAGAGAAATTTTGTCAGATTGTTTCAGTCAGATGCACACTTGCAAAGCTCTGGATACCTGTGCAACAACAATGGATGCAGGATACAGCTTGCTTTTCCCACCCAAGTTCATTAATCTCCAGCAGGTAATGAACAGCAATTTCTAGCTCACGCCTCCTCCCCTTTCCCTAAATACTTTTATTTTCTGAATACAGTTACATCTTGAAGTTTGCATCCTGCTGCATACCACAGTTGTTTCTGTGTTCCCAGCTGACTCACCATCCCAGAAAGGACAATCAGGCACTTCAGAAAGGATGAAAGGGAAAGGAAGGACAGCCATCAGAACAGAACATATTGTGTTTTCCCCACTCCGTTAGTCAGTTCCTTATTAACGCTTAACCAGGAGGATTCTACAACCCGTTTCCAGTCAGTGTTTATAGACAGAGAACATCCCTTGTGGTTTCTCAGGTGGCCTCACACAGCAGGTCACCCCCAAATAGAGCCTAAAGCCCTCTACAAAGACAACTTTGCAATAAATACTTCATAATAGGACTTACATACAGACACAGTATGATCGTCTTACAGTAGTACTGCAAGAAGCCCTACTATAACTTCACAAAGGTCTCACCTCAACAGGCAACAAAGTTACAGATATTAAGAGCAACAAGCTGTATTTCCAGCAGACATTTGTAGTGGTCAGCATGGAAAACCTCACAAAGTGTTTTGAGGGTTTTAGACAGTGTGGGCATTTTTTTACGTTTTCAGGCTTTTTACTTACTGAGACGAAGCATGACCCCTTCAACATTTAACAGCTTAATGACCAAGTCCTTTAGGGCAGGAGGTGGGCAGTCGCTGCTTTTTACCAAAGCAACCCGTGCTCTTTGTTTCCTCTCCCATCTCAGTGCACCCCAAGCAGAAGAAGCGGCTGCAGCCTCACTACAGTGCCCACAACGTGGCGGGCAGCCCCTCAAACCCGCGGCGGGCAGCCCCGCCCCACACAAAATG
>VZTA01008238.1:144405-156647 GCA_013398855.1 Mohoua ochrocephala
CACACACACACCCCCACCCCCGGTACACCCCACCCGCGATCACACCCCCGCGCACACAGACACAGCTCCTGCACATCTGCCCGCCAGCCTTCCACACACGCCCCACGCGTGCCGAACCCGCGGGGGCTTTTGTTTTAAATGACAGCGTAGGGTTGCACCTTCCCCCTTCGGCTCCAAGTGTCAAAACACAGGGATAAACCCGCGGCTCGGGGTTGTGGAGAAACGCGGGTGTCCTCGGCTGTGCTTGTCCTCATATCCCACCCTCTGCTCACAGGGTTTTAAATCCCCGAGTGCCTTTTGGGCATTATCTGGGAGGATAATGAATGAGGGAGAATTCTTCCCTGCTGCCTACATAGATATATTTTAAGGCCGGGGGAACCCTATAATCAGAGAGCCTGATCTCCCACATACGACAAGAATTTCTGGCAATACCATTTCCCTCGAAAACAAACCCCAAACAGCTGGTGAAGCTACAATATACACATCAGGAAAGTCATTTAAAATAACAAAGGTAAGATAAGTTCATTCCATCCCTAGGCAAGCGGTTCCAATGACTAATGACACTAATTTATCTCCAGATTTCAACCACGGGAGCTCACTACACCCCTGCCTCCCCTCCTGCCCAAGGAAACCTTCACTCATTCACATTTAAATGTGGCACCGTGTCACAAATCCTCACCAAAATCCCTGTCTCCTTAACAGAGCAATCTGCTATTAAAACAAATGATCCCCTTATTCAGCAGAGAATGAATTTGCTGCTTCACTCAAGTTCCTTTCCAAAAATAGTTTGTTCTTTAGCACGAGGTGTTGGAAAGCTGCTAATCAACGTTTATTCCCCTGCAAAAGTCGTACCGATGCCCTGTCCCGCTCTGTGTCATCGCATCAGCCTTCCCCCATCCCGGTGCCATCGGCTAAAACAAGCCCTGGGAAGCACACGCTCCGAAGTCGCCATGATTTCCAGTGCATTAGGGAGATGCTAAATTTACTCCAACCCGCTAATTAATTTAACAACTACTTAGTCGCGTTTGCGTCGGGATTTAGCCAATACCTTTAAGCCCCACCCGCAGTTCCGTGTCCCTACATCCATTCCCTGCTGACACCTTGGCAGCCTTTTGTAACACCTGGCATGTCTTTTGCTGAACAAGAGCCACCGGCTGTGTGAAGGGAAAGCACCGTTATTCCTCACTTGTGGAACACTGCAGGTGCAGAGGACATTTTTCCAAATCCATATCAAAGAGAGGTTTCACCTGCTTGCCTTTCTTCTCTTACCACTCTCCATCTCCTGGTACATCCAGAAGGAACACCTGTCCAAGTCACCTCTCTCACACAGGGGCACATCTCCTCCTCAGATCCTGCCACACTGCCTTGTGCACAACCAACAGCTTTATTCCTGGGAATTTCCAGCCCATCTCCAGCCTGCTTCAAGCTGGCAAGGTAGCTCAGGAACTCCAGGGCCACAGACAGACTGGATGGATCTGGATGACGAGGAAGCTGGAGAACAACGACTGGTAATAGGTGATGGGAACTGAGACTTTGTTAGTGAGAAGGGTGGAGCAGAGGGAATTAGTGGAAAACCAAGTCCCAAGTGAGAGGGAAGCAGTATTCTGGCCATGACCACATGTCCTGTATTTAAAGGTTTTGTTGGAGGATGTCTCCCAGGGAAGCTTGGAACACTGTTCCTGCTCACAGTCAGAACTAGGTTTCCCTTCTGGTTTCTTCCAAATCTACTTTACCACTTACTTCCAAAATAATCAGGCTTTTTTGCTCCTTTCTTATATCCCAAACCTTTGCCAGGTGAAGGGCTTTCCTCACCCGTGCACTCAAGTACAACCCATTCCAAGAATGGAGCTGCTGGGGAAGAAATCAAAGATGTAACAAAATTCCCAGGGGTTCCTAGGAAGTTCATCTAGTGAAGAGAGGCTCCCTATGGTTCCCACCATTCCCAGCATAACCCTCTTTTCCACCACTGATGTGGTTTAGTGTTCTCACATCAGAGGTACAAAAATGGACCAAAAGCAAGAGGAAGGTGCCTGGTAGGAAAAAAAGCAGCTCCAGTTCTGAACGGCCTCAGCAGGGACAGATGATCCCCTCTCCTGTCCCCACCAAGGCTGCTTGAATGCCATGTTTCCAAGCCAGACTCCTTAGCTTTGGCTTCAGCCACAGCTCTGCGCCAATAGGAGCTGCCGGTGGCACTGCAAGGGGAGCGCAAAGGGAAGCAGAAGGAAAAAATCTGACTGAAAATTAGATGCAATGCAGAGTGGCTGTGATTTTCAGGACCACCTAAGGCACTTGGATGACCAATTCCTACCTAATTGGGCATTATAATTTCCTAGGCATCCTTGAAAACCTCTGCCAAGACTTAGGAACCGTTCATTTCCACGTCCAGCTTTGGGGAGCAGCCTGTTCTATCCCAACACACAGTACAAGCTTCACCTTAATGAAGAAAACCATTTTTCTGCTCCAAGTATTGACTTTTTTTTGCGATGACATCTCTTTCGAAGCCATCTTTGTGTCCTCGAAGAGATTGTTTCTATATTTCAATATTAACTCTAATATTGTTCCATTTCTCACTGATATCTGCCGGTCCTGGATTAAATTTCATTCCTGTACACAGCCTGCTAACAGACCTCCAGCCCTGTTCCCATCACTTAAAGTACTCTCCCCTGTGCCCGGAGTTAGAATCCCCCCTTGGCACAGCTTCGCCCTTTCACCTGCTTTTCCACTTGGGCAGTGATTTTACACTCCAGTTCCTTGTGGATGAACAGCCTGCGAGGCTCATGGAACTGGATTTCTCGCTGAAATATTTCTAGTATCAGGCTCTAGGCACTCTGCTGTGATCCTACGAGCAGGCTCAAAGCTCAGGGTTTCCCGAGGGATGTTATTCCTGGGCATAAATACCAGAGGCCAGGTTACTCAGCCTACTGACTCCGTACCTGACATGAGGACCAGGAGTTCCTCCCTGCCGATGCCGTTCAGGGCGGTCAGTGCTCGGGTATCAGACCAATTAGCAGAGCATTAACAGCGAGATAACAGATAAAGGAACTCGACCTCATCCTTGCCAGTCCCTGCGTGAGGGGAACGATACCGTGTGTCACATCTACCCATGTCACACCCGTGCCAGATGAAGATAAAACTGAGTGCTGCAGCAAGCAGCATGGCTGCTCCTCCTTGTCATGCCTCTATTGCTTTTTCACTTTGCAGCAACAACCCCTTTGCATAAGGGCCCTCCTCTGATTTTGCTAAACGTGACAGGCAAAAAAGCTGAGCTGAATTCTCACCTACAATCACTCAATTCTGTTAAAAACCATCAATCCATACTTCCCAAAGGTCTGCCAGTGAGCCAGGCTGCAGGATGTCGGCGTGGCTGACGCCTGGCAGCTCTGCAGCACGGGCACGCAGTGCGATGCGCCGCCTCGGGAAATCAGCCGGTGCGGCGTGATGGAGAAGAGTGCTGCCTGCAGACAGGTCTGCACACAAAGCGGGAGCACCATGGAAACTGCCGGAGAACAAAGGCGCCACAGAAAGGGTCGGAGCGGCGAGCCGTGCCAGGACCTGCGAGGAATGTCCGAAATACTTCCCTGTGCCTGGCGTGTTCACCTCCCAAAGCCGCAGCCCCCGCCACGCAGAGCACTGAACTGGGGCTGCCCAGGGATTGCAGCGGGCTCTGGGCTTCGCTTCCTCACCTCTGATCAAGAAAATTAGGAATCGTGACAAGCAGATTCCGCAGAGGACTGTGTTTTCTATTTCCAAGGTGATGATGTAAAGTAGGGCAGCCCGCAGGGAATACACAGAAAAAGCATTTACTCTTCAGTAAGGACTGGAAAAAAGCCTACTAGAAAGGATAATAAGCAGGAGTTAAAAGACATACTTTGCACTCCAGAGGCTCATGGGCTATTTCAGGGAACTTTCAGCATCTGTTTACCCCCCCCTTTTTTTTTTATTTTCCAAGTGCCAACTGCTGGAGATGCGTGCTGAGTTCAAGGAAACCTCAGTCCCACTGGATATATGGCTGCTCGGACTCGTTCTCCCTTTTAACATCTGCTGTTAGCCAAATCTTCATCCACTTTGCTCTAAGACAAGTGCACGGAGTGATACGGGCACGTTGCAGCTAAGGGAGTCCCTACTGGACGCTTTCCCTCCAGTGGTTGTACTGTACAGCAGGATTCACACTGTAGCAGGGGGAAGCTGACACACCAAGCCCAACATCCATCATCTCCTCTAGCTCAGGAAGAGATGAAACACGATGTAACTGTAGCTTTTGGTCTAGAAATCCTGATGGATGAGGACAGTATTTACTCCTAAGATGGAGTGGTATTTATAGATCTAGTGGGTTTTCCCCCACATAACATTTGTATGCCCCTGACGAGCCCCAGGAAACAACCCCTAGCAATTCCCACACTGCTTGTAATGATGTTGAAAAACCACGGCATGACATTGCCAGTCCTTTTTCCTCTCCAGTGGCTCCGAGTCTCAGTGACAGATGAATACAAAACAGATGGGATGGTGGCAGAACCTCATCAGATGGACCTGATGGGCCTCAAGCTGCCCGTGCTATCGCATAGATTAGTGTCACATTATGCTGGGCTTTGTACTTTGGTATTGAAAGCCACAGACCGGCCTTAGTCTTTTGTCTTGTCCTGTCTAAATGTCAAGATCCTCATTTTGATTTTGATATTATGCAGAAGATACACTTTAGAAGCTGCATCTATATATTTCTGTGCATCAGCTTTCTGTGCTAAGCTTTGAAATAGCCAAAGAGGCTCTTGTGCTGTGTGAAAAGGCTTCTTGAATTGCTGCATTTAAAAAATCAGACCAAAAAACTCCAAGCAAGTATTTGGCCTCACTAGATTTTTGTCATGCGTGCTTCTCAGATTGCTGTTATCTCGTGTAATTATTTAATAGCCATATTAATCTGGAAATATCTGTGTTTGGCCACAGCAACACATCCGACATGTCCGCTCAGTCCGAGAGATCCCTGCGAGCTGTTTGGGAGCATCTACGGCAGAGCCACCTCACTGAGAAATAACATCTCTTCTCTCTGACATAATTGCTCCTTGCCTTTTCCACAGCAGACACGGGATGTTCCCAAGAGACACTCGCTGCAGTCACACAACGGAGTCAGCTTGCTGAGGCCACGAATATCAGTCAGATTCTCCACGGCCCGTGGCTGCGTGTGCAGCTCCCTGCAGAAGGGTCTGTCCCTGCCTTTGCACAGAGCCACCATCAGGAAACACCGTGGTATGCTGGGAGAGGTGAAGGCCAAAAAGCTGGAAAGCTCATTTCATGGGGAAGCAGAGTTGCTTGGTCAAGCTGGTGTTGTCAGAGGGGCCTGGCGGGTCAGCTCCTCTCGGGAGCCTTCCGGTCTGCCTTTAGGCATGATGCAAACCCCACGAGAGCTGCTCCCCCGTGGCACACTGTCACTTCTCATCCCCATCACAGCTAAAGCCAGACAGCACTGAGACATCAGGAAAAAAACTGGCTTTAAAATTAACCCTTCAAATGTGGGTCAGGACCTGTCTGGATGAGGCAGCCATGGAGATTTGGAAAGGCCAAAATCAGAACCACCGTGGTGAGACAGGTTGATGAACATCTGCCCACACAGCAGGACACACTGCCTGCCATCCAGCAGCCTTCCCACTGGGAGAACGGAGAGAGAGAGAACAACTTTCTGGGCAAGCTGTCTCTTCCCAGTGCAGAACGTCAGCAGAACAGTTATAGAAATACTCCCCTTCTCCCTGCCTCCCCCCCCACCAGCTCCAACAGGAATAGCTCCATTTCCCCCCATAAAGTGCCACCTCACATCCAAAGGACAAGTTCTCCTCTCCATATACCACGTGACCACACTCAGCATTAGCTCTCACAGCCATACCTCCACACTGCGAAAGCTCCAGCCACCCCTTTCCAATAAAAACTCCTCAGGAGGCTCCCCAAGGAAAGGCTCTCTCTTCTGCATGCACCACTCAGCTACCAGTTGCTTTAATCCATTTGAACTTCCCTTAAAATTGTTGCTGTTGCACAACAAAAGAAATTATATACATATATATATAATTATCTACACATCATTTAGGACAAAATAAATGTGGAGTTCCCAACCGACAAAGCAAGACAGTAGGAGTTTAAAAGAGTGGGAGACACTGTCATGTCTCCCTAAAGGCAAGATTCCAGTCCAGCAACAAGCTACGTGCCCATGGTAAAACACTCGGACAACAAATGGGATATAAAACACAGCACAGGAGTGGTAATCAGGGCACCTGAACCAGGGGAGATGGTGCCAAATTCCGGCTTAAAAAAAAGTGGCTCTGCGTGTGTGTCCCTGCTGGAAGCTGCGGATGACCCGCTCTCCGCTGCAGCTGTACCTATATATAGTTGTACTGAGGGAAAGAGGTGGCTATGGAAATACATCTATAGCTGCAGCCCAAACCCAGTAAGGCTACACAGCTGCATGTTTCCACACCCAAACACCTTTCAATATTTCGCCTTGATTCTAATCGTGTTGTTCTGGTTTTTCCATCAGTGTAAGAGCGTGGCAGAAGGACACGGATCGGAGCTGGAGAGTTTCAGACATGCTGGTGGGTAAGGAGGTGATGAGAGAGTTGGAGGGAAAGGGGTTCACCTTTAGTCCTGGCAGCCAGTGGCAAAGAGGGAAGGAATAGGCGTAAGAGGAAGACAGTAAAGGAAGACTGTGTGAATAAATAAGAAGAGGGAAATTAATTTCATCTTGCTTAATTTTTTCAAGAGACTGACTGTGTTTTTTCCACAGTTCTGCTTTTACATCAAAAATTACTTTGGTGAATATACAGCCCTGAACCAACAGGTCAAATACACTTTGTGCACACAGAAAAGGCTTTCTAGGCTAAACCTTGCAAGCAGTTACTCATTGAGGTGCCAGATATGATGGGGAAGATCTGAGGGAGCAGCTCTATTCCCCAAATACTCACCCAAACCAATACTATACAAAGCAGCAGGTAGCAAAAAGCCACTTTTTGTAACAGAACGATGTTTCAGTGTGTAACAAGTAAGGGAACCAGAAGCACCAGCCACGGTGGGGGGAAAACAAACCAAAACAAGGAAGAAAATTGCATCAGGCACGGAGGTAAAAAGGTATACAAGCATATCTGCTCCATACATCACTCAGGGGGTAGGAGAAATGGACTATGCTTCTTTCCCAAAATAAAAGTACACCGCTTCATCTCCTCCGGGATAGCCCAGCTGCTCCTGGCACTGTTTGTGCGTCCAGCCCAGGACAGCTGGAGCAGCTTTGCCCTCTGCTGGTCCCTGGAGGGCCCTCAGCCCAGCGCAGGCAGGAGCCTCCCTGTCCCATAGGCACCTCCCGGGGCTGCCGCCCTCGCCCCCGGCCTTCCCGGGCCGTCAGAGCAAGGATTAGATACAGCAAGGGACTTGAGGAGTTGGCAGCTTAGTCAGGGTAGTGACACCTCAGAGGGAATGAAAAGTCTGGGAAAAAAGTTTAAAAACTCAAAATCCTCTAAATATGATGGAGCTGAAGTCCCTGCTCCAGCCCAGAATGATAACAGGGGTAGTGAAACGACCTTAATTAAATCACACCATACTGGAAGGCGTTTCCCATCAGACTCAGACTCCTCACTGCATTCCAACTGCTTCCTTTCACACAAATCACCAGGATTGCACGCTGCAAGGAAACATTTGGAAACGGCACTCCTGGCAACCAGCTGCCTCCAAGGGGTGCCCAAGGCCAGCAAAGAGAGAGCCCAGGTAGCCCCCTGTGCCCAGTGAGACACCACTCACTCCCCAGTGCCAGAGCTGGTTTGTCCCTTCCCTTCACCCCTCTCCCACATGTTTTCCCTCTTCAGGAGTTTGTTTGGTTCCACTTAAAATGCCACAAGGGGAGAAAAGCACTGCAGTGTTTGTCCAGCACAAAACCAGTCTCCGTGGCAACGGCCAGCAAAGCTTTCCCAGCTTCTCCCACTTGGTTTTCTCCTGGTTTTGCCGGGATTGGTGTGACTTGGGTGACAGCTACGAGTGCCAAGTATGCCGTCAGCACCACTCCTGGCAAAGGCAGGGATAGAATACGAGAGCTGGCCCGGCTCTGCTGTAAACGAAGGGAAACTTGTGTGCTGCCAAATCCCCTGGGAACTGGCAACTTCCTGACGCCATCCGCAGCAGAGCCATCACTTGGAGGTAAGATAACTGCGTTACTGCCTCACTCAGGCAATCTCAAAGTCACCCAAGCATACCTGATCTAATTATTTTTCCAGCACTCGGCAGCGTTATTCCCATGATTTAATCCTGCCCAGGATCATTAGACACCATGGTACCGTTAAGACAGCAATTATGACACTGACCTATGTTTTCGGGGACCTGGGCAGGCAAGTGCCTTTGTCATCTATCAGGAGGTAATTTTCTAATGTGATTTAGAGCCTCTCTAGAAAAAGATAATTTACTTACCTGCTGGCTTTCAAGGATGCCTTGAAGTCTGATTTAAACTAGGGGACAGTGAATATCTTAGGGGGGAAAAAACCCCCAAAACACAAGTATTAGCTGTGTAAAATAAACCGGGTAGAACAGGCTTGCTCCACGTGATGGTAGGATGAGGACAGCCACACAAACATTAACCAAAGGTGCAAAATCAAGTGTAAAAAGGCTTTTCCACACTGCAGGGAGAGGTAGAAGGGACAGTGGGCACCATGCTGTGAGTGGGATGTTGTGCTGAGTGGGGGCCACTGGCTACTGAAAACCAGCAGATCCAGTAATCCTGAAGTATCAGGCGTGTGTTCCACTAAAACCAGTCCTGCTGCTGCCATGCACAGTCTGCAACTCATGGAAGAGAGGTAAAAATATGAGTGCTAAAAATAATTTCAGATTCAGCCCCGTGCTGGGTCACAAAGAGCAGAATCAATGCTGGGTTCTGCTCCAGGCAGATGGATGGTAATGTAATGATGTTATTTCAAAACACTCAGTCCGGGGAGACAGAAAAATCAGCAACAACAAAGGAGCGCTCCAAGGTTAAGGATTCCTATAATTTTACAGTATCGTCCTGAATTCTTAAATAAAATGTATTTCTTGGGGAAAAAGAAAGGAAAAAGTCAGTGTGGGAAGTTCCTAGAGGTCAAACAAAAGTTCCTTTAGGGATGCAATTCTTGGGCTGGTGAAACTCAACAGCTGGATGGGGAAGGACAACAGCAGCAGCAATTAACTGTCATGTGTACTTAAAGAAAAAATACACAAACCATTGTGGCACACTTGGGAATCCAAGCTTCTTTCGTAAAAACATCTAGGCCATCCTCTCCATTCCTGACTTCTGGATTAAGTGGCAAAATTTCTGTTATTAACTCCTTCAGGAAGTATTAAACACCGACTGGCTTTCCCTGCTGGAGCAGATTGCTGCGCTAGCTTGGAGGAGCAGAAAAAGAAAACTGATGTTTAAGTGTAAGGAACTAACCTGCATAAATATGGAAAGAAACAGAAGGGTGACTTCTGTGTGTTCGAGTTAGGAATTATTAATAAAAGAGCAAAACTCCCAAACTCATGCTTTTGCAGTTCTGTTCCACTCTCCACCAAACATAAAAAGTCTGAATCATTTATGATCTGAATTATTTATAACACAGATATATTTTTGACTTAAATGAATTTCAGCAGTGAAATCCCAAGCTTTTTACCCAGGGTAGGCTGTGGGGTTTATTTTTTCCCTTCACATCACAAAGGGAAAAAGAGAAAAAACCAAACCTCCTGTCTTTCAGGCTGGATGCCTGGAAGACATTCATGGATCAATTTTTTTCAGTTAGGTAGGAAAACTCCTCTCTGCTGGGTCACCCAATCTCTCCCCCACCTAGGATAGGAGAGGAGTTAAAGATTAAATAATAATAAATAAAAAGGCTGCAATTGGACCAAAGAGGAATACTGCAGGAGTGCCTGGCACACAGGTTAGTTCCTGCCTTCCTCCACCTTTCCCCTGCAGCCCTCTGGGAGGAATCCTCCATGTACCCTTTCCAAGAACCATCAGCAAGCTCTTCCCCTCCAGCCCTGCAAGTTGGTCCCTTATCTTGCACTTTTCCCCTCTCTGTATTCTTGCTGTCTTCAGTCTGATCACTGCCATTCCCTCTCTATTCAATCCTGCCCCACCAGCAGACTTAGTCAAACAGAAGTGAAACCCTGTGGAGAATTCCAATTTCACGTTTAATTTTCTTTTTTTTTAATTGCAAGTCTCCCGTGAAATACTTTAAAGCCATTAAAATCACCATCCTAACTTGTGAACTACACAACTTGAACACTTATCTGCAAGTGAGTAACCAGATGTACCAAAGATACTCTTATTTCTTCTTCTGAAGATTCTTCTAAAAAATAAAAAAAGTCTAAATTCAGTTGAGTGTGTATTTACACAAGTAAATTTCCTTCCAGACTCCTCAATGGCAGATTTCCTGTCAGCCCTACCCACTTGAAAGTAACAGGAGATTATTCTCCTCTATTTTGAAACAGCTTGATGGACTGAAGAGAGGCCTAGAGGGGGTTTATGTAGCATTAACCATTTTTACTATTATTTATAGTCTCATAAAAAGCAAATGGAAGAATTAGAGAAACACAACTGAAATTCTCAAGCATTTTATTTTATAATCTAGTGTATAAAACTTCAACATACAAAAACAAAAAAAGGAAAAACAAACAAACAAAACCAGAAAATAAAAAGAAAAAAAAAAGAGAAAAAAAGAAAAGAAAAAAAAATCCCAACAAACTGGAAGTGAATTAAAGGAAGATCTCATAATACACATGTTCCAAAAAGCTTTACCTAAGGGCTCAGAAGCAGCAAACATTCAGCCTATTAAAAATGGGATTCAGAACCAATCTTCACACTCGCAGTCTGCAGAGTTATGGATCCAAGGGCCCAGGTTTAGTTGCTGTAAGCAGTGGTGGTTGTGAGGGCTGGTTTCGGTTGTTTTGTTTGGAATACCTGCAGTTCACTTCCAAGCTCACCATCAGCCCTGGTTAGTTGTCATCAGTGAATCGGATGTGTTTGCTTGTCTGTTGAGTCTTCTCCAGCCGCATCCTTTCAGCTTTAGCGATCAGCTGCAAGCAGGAAAAAGGACGTGGAAAATTAGAGCAAAACTATATTGTTATGAATTTACCTTACAATCATGGATACATTCCATCCCTCGTTCCTCCCAACATGGTTGAAGACAACAAAACTGCAATTTCAAAATCCTAAAATACGGTCTCATACAGTGAGTTAAAGAACTTTATCTTGTTATGGGATTCATTTTGGTACTGATGTAGGAAAAACAAGGTTAGACCACCCAAAAAAAAAAAGTGCTTTATGATTATTGTGGCATTTTAAACAGGAAAAAATCCCCACATGCCCCCAGCACACCACAGGAACTCCACACGAACCCACTCAAGAACAAACACAGAAGCACAGAAAAACCACGCACAGAGACCACAAAAAACACACACAAAATAAAAAACCCACAGAAACCCCACACGTGAACAAATACAAACACAAGCCCACTGAAAACACAAGCAAAACACACAAGCCACGAGAAATCCCCAAACCCAGGCGAAAACATTCACACTGAAACCACAAACTCACGTAAGAACACGCAGAGAAACGACAAAATCCCTCAAACCCACACATAAAGAAACCACAAACTCCCCGTAACACCACAGGAACGCACACAAAACCACACACAGAAACCACAAACCCCACAAATCAACACAAGAACACGCACAAAAAGGCACACGGAGAAACACCACAAAGCAATACCACACCACACCTAAAAATAAAAATAAAATCCCACATAAAAATCCCACAGAATCCAACGCATGAACACACTCGAAGGCACGTACGGAACCCAGAACTCCCCCCGCAAAAAATCCACCAGCCTCCCTAAAAATAAAGGAAAAAACCCAAACCCAGTAAGAAACACCAAAACCAACCCCTGAAATTATGTCACTTGCCAAAAAAATACCTAAATGAAAAAAATTATCAAAAATCTCCCAAGCCCCTCAAAACACCCCCAAGCCCCAATACATGAATACATTTAAAGGCACATTTAAAACCCCCAAATCCCACAAAATCCAACAGTCAGAGGCATGTACAGAACCCACAAAACCCATCACAACACACAGAAAACCACGCATACAGAAACCACAAACCAACACAAGAAACCACCCAAAAATGCACTCACACATAAGACAAAAATACACAACAAACCCCCAACCATACAAAAAAAACCCCCAAAAAACACCAACAAACAAAAAAACCCAAACAAATC
>VZTA01008238.1:156666-177916 GCA_013398855.1 Mohoua ochrocephala
AAAAAAAAAAACAAAAAAAAAAGAAAAAAAACCAAAACAGACAAAAACCCACAGGAACTTCTCTTCTGGGGACTACTCAAGCATGTCAGCTGGTGTTATGGGGAAGGGTCATTTGCTCCCCAGGCAGCACAGTGTGCCAGATTTAAACAATTTCACATACAAATCACATTATTTGTTACTCCTGCACAGGACTGAGTCCTGCACACAGCACGGAGGTACACGTTGTGCTGCTGCACTCACTGTGGGAGGCAAGATTTGAGGCTTTCTCAGCCAGTTTCCAGCAATAAAACTGACCTAAAGACGACTAACTTTTATTGTTTGGTGCCTAAAAAACCCAGTTTAAAACAGTTCAACCCCTAAGAGGAAGCAGAGTACAGTGGTTTACTCGTTCAGCATATGGGATGGAGAATGACTAACACGTGAAGGGGAGCTCTGAGACACGAGATGCCCAGGTCACATTGCTGAGTGTTTCCATTCCAGTGCCTCAGAATTTGCAAGAGGCCTCAAGGATTCCCACTTCCAGCTCATCAGTATTAGCACCTGTGTGTAAGCACATCGCTACTCTTGAATCCAAACAGGGATCCAGCCATTCCAGAGACACCAGGGTCACAGAACCAGGGAAAAGTGTTCTGGAGTGGGACCTGTCCCCAAGGGCCCAAAGACAGGGAGCTGCCCAGTCTCCCAAGGAAACAGCCCCTGAGCCCCAGGGCATCATCAGGAGAGTGTGGGCTGTGCCCAGACATTCCCACTGTCCTCCTTTTCCTTATATCCTGCCAATTATTCCGCCCTTCATAAATACTCCATTCTCACTTCCTTGCCAAATGCCTTTCACTTCTACCACCCCTCCCACCCTCTTAAACTTCCTCCTTCCCCCTGTGGAAGGGGGTCGAAGGTGCAAATGAGGTTCAGCAGCACCTCCCCCCAGGAGACAAGGATCCAAGCTGAAAGCTTGCAGGCGCTCCCGCCTTGGCTTTGGCAACGGGAGACTCCAACAGGTCTGGAGTTTAAGGCTACAGACTGATGAATTGCTTTAGGTCTGAATAAAGTGGCACTGCCCTAAAAGGCAGCTCTGGCTGGAAGTTTTCCATCTGTATCGGTAAATCACGGAGGTGGTTTTATCAGGCACTTAAACACACAAAAGGAAAGATGGATTGGGAAGGGGCGGCAGAGGGGAGCAGAGAGGTGACAATCAACCGGGCCTGCGGGAAAGACACTGGACACCTTTTTCACTCCAAAGGATGGCCAGGCCTTTTCTGAGGAACCTAGGGATATCCTATCTCTTTTGGACATTCGGTTTATTATAGGAACTGTGCCAGAGGAAGTAAAATCTCTACCTCTTGCTTTGGTTTCAGGCACTGCACCGGCCATCTGCTGAAGTGATCCTTGACCCTTATCCTGAGGACAGCCGAGTAGGGCTACACTATTTAGAAAACACGGGAAAGAGGAATCTTAAACTGCCTAAACTCAAACGCCTGTGATGGGATGCAGTCCAAGCATTTCAACGCGGGTTGAGAGAAAATATAAGATGCCTTAATTCCAAGCATAAAGCAGCTAACAGGCAAAAAGCTCCATTTCAAAATCTTGTAAGGGATTTCAAAACGTTATTATCAGAATAGACCTTGACAAGAAAGGCGCACTAATGGCACATTTTACTGAAGATGTTTAATTATTAACTATTATATTAGTTTTTTCTACCTTTGAGACCTTCAAAAGAAACCACCTTGGAAGCACTAAGGAAAAATTTTCAAATGGGAAAATATTAATAAACAAAAAATATTTTTTTAATGATCAATCTATATTTTAGGAACACAGCCTGTCAAAAAGTAAGGAAGGGGTTAAGATTTACTGACTGCAGCGAGGCATTCTTGTATTGATGTTTTGCTTAACAGCGTTAGCATTTAAATGGAATTCCCCAGGCTTTGAAGTTCACACCTCCCGGTGTGGCAAGGTGATGGGCAGTGGGAAGGAGCAGGAGTTTGCATCCTTGTGCTGCCATTGTTAGGCAGAACCGAGACAGTTTGTATTTGCAAGCCTAGATGCGGTACATTACTGCCCAATTTACACCAGTTTGGTCAACAAATACCCATCTTCAAAAGATGAAGAGAAACTTGAGAGCAAGGGCTCCTACAGTCAAAATTAAAGTCAAAGGTCCCACTGGCACCTTTGGTTTAAAAAAGTAAAAGTACATTAAAAAAAAACAACCTGGCAGCAATCAAAAAAGATATTCTAAAGCCGCAGTTTTCAAATTCCCTTTCTGCCTATATTAAAGAATAATGGCTCGAGTCAATGCCACTTTTAGGCTTTTAAGAAAATTAAATTAGACCTTTGGGCAAATTCTTTATGCACATCTTTGTTTAAAAAAAACCTCATTTGTCTGCAGGATCTCTGAAAGAACATTCCCACAAACAGGATAAGACATGCAAAATATGCTTTGTACAAGATAAGGTTTTGACCTGTACGACTGCTGTTCCTTTAGGTCAATGCAATTTTCCATGTTATATACGGGACAATATTTTTTTTCCTAGCGTCCAGGAAACAAAGAGTCTCGAAAGTCATCAACAAATAATTAAGGTCAGATGATTCTGAAGTTTTGCAAGCCACAGCAAAAAAAAATTCAGACTAAAGCCAGCTCAGAAACCTTATCTGGAGTGTGTGTGAAGCAAACCTGGCAATAAAACGTCTGTGAAATACTCTCTGGCTCCTCTCTGTCAGGTCAGGGATCTGACTTGGCTTAATCAAGGAACCCTTCATGCCTGGAAGGATCTGCTGGGGCTGGAGTAGAGACTGCAGCCTGCAAGTTCATTGTAACATTCCCTCAAGGCTGCAGCCTGACAAGCACAGCGAGGAGAAGGCTGCTATTTCCCTGTTTGGATCTGGAAGCTGTACAGCTACGGATGCTTGCAGCAGCACCCAGATTTGGCTGGGTCAGAGCAGTCACGCTGCTGCACAGGCTCCTGACCACACTGGGAACGCACCAGCATTCGCCACAGCACGAATAAAATTATGTTAATTTCGAGGAAAATGAGATTGATTCTCAAGAAAATGATTTTCTGGATCACACTACAGAATTAAGAGCGTAGCACTAGACTTGATTTTACTAGAGCACATCAAGACTACTTAACTTACTAATGAGCTCATCCAGACAGGGTTTGAAAAGAAATCCAGCTTACAAATTAAGTTCAGGCCTTTAGTCATGGAGTTAACTTTCTCCAATTGTCCCTGTAAAGACAAGCCTCGCACTTGTCAACCGGAGCAGGACAGCCACTCTCTCTGCTTTGTGGCTGTAAAACCCTGCTGCCAAGTCAACAGGGAGTGATTTAACAGAATTAAATACACAGTGTCAGAGTATCAAAAACCATGGAGAACGCAGAAACAGTGTCACGTTTTCAGCCACGGCTGTACTACAGGAAGAAGCTGTGATTTGCAGGTTACCTTCTCAGTACCCCGCTTCTTTTCTCGAGGCTGGTTCAGCTTAGCTTGTCTGTCCACCAAAATCTTCTGCCAGTAACGCTGCTCATGGTCACCTTGGGGGAAAGGAAACATTGAGGAATGCCAATAAAAGTAGCCAGGAGAAGTGGATGAAATATTTTCTAAGGTAAACACTCATGAAAATACCTTTTAGGGAAACCCAACAAGTACTTCCCCAGTAGTCTTACATTTCCTATCCACAGAAGCCATAGAGAATTGCTCCCTACGTGTCATCAGCAAAACGAGCTGAGCTTTAGCTGAAGTTTTACGGAGGCCCCTTTGATTTACTGATGTTCTCAACCTCTGACTCATTTTAAACAACTACTAAACAGGAGGAAAAAAAAAAGTAATTACTGTAAGAACAACTGAGACTATTTTGTTTCATCAAAACCATTGCCTGGGGACTTCACGAGCTGTCAGGAATATTTGAACACGGGCAGCAATACAAAAGCAAACGATTCTGCAGCTTTTCTCAGCATCTGCTTTGCAGGGAAGCAGCAGCTCGCCACTGTTCCTTCTGGTTTGTGATGTAATTATCACAATGGGAATTCTGTGATATTATTTTCATGGTCTCAGGGTTCATCTTCAGCCACGGGGAAGTTTCTGAATGATCTTGGAAAAGATTCCTGCAAAAGTTAACATCTAAACACGATCACAGATGCTTACCATCTTGCCAGATGCCAAGCTGAAGATACTTAAAGTCAAACCCTGAAGAGTAAAATACTACTGGGAAATGTTTAGTCCCTGCTGTAGGGACATTCTTTCCTTTTCATCTCTCACCTTCTGCCACCAAGAAAAAACAAAAATCCTTACTGTGAGTCCCCTGTGCATTCCTGGAAGGCTTTTCCATTCTCATTTCAATGAGCCAGTTAGAAAAAAATAAATCTTAAAGACTATGAATGGAATGCTCCTACAATGTAGTACTTACTCCTAATCGCCTACCGCACTCTTATGTAAGGATACAAAACCAGAGACAAACAAACAGACACGGAGCACACCCGCTGCAGAACACGGAATCTGAGGTTATTCCTGGATCTCTGAAACACGAAGTACACTGGAGACACAAATCCATCTCCAAATGACATTAGCAGCACTCACTGAGTCTCAAACTCCGATTAACTTTGATATGATCATGAAGGTTAATGCTTCCAGCAAAGCTTCTCCTTCTGCAATCCTTAACGGGCGCTTTGGGGAGCCTACCTCTCTGCACCCTCGAGACAGGGCCCTACATGAGGATTTGGGCAGGAGTGGGCTAAAATATTTCAATACTCAGATGAGGCAGTCTCATATAGATTGTTTAACCTGGGAGGGTTTTTTTGCACATTTACAATTTTTGGTGCATCTCTCGAATACAAAAGTTTTATGAATACACCAAGTTTGAGAGACTTCCTCTTTTTTCTATCCCTCAATTCCACGAAGAGGCTTCTCCACACTTGGCAAACTAATTCAGTCTAATATAAGATACAACTTTAGAACAGCACAGTAATTTCAGAAAGAAATAACACAAATTAAAATGAAGTTCAAAAGTAGAGCCCTTAAGAACCCTTAGAGAGTAACAACTTTTGTGTAAATACATTAAAAAAAAAAAAAAAAAAGAGGCTTATTCTGGCCTAAATTATTCAACTTCCTGAAAAATAAAGATCAGTTAGTAGGTAAGTGCTAAACCCACTTTAAGTGTATCCATGCTGTTAGATCCTTGCCATGTCATTTCACACATATGCTCAGTATTTTCAAGAAAGTCTTCCTTTAAAATTCTTTTGCATTATCAAAACGTTCTATTCATAAAGCTGAAATGTGAATCAAGTTCTGTAATCCTTTGCCACTGAACGTGAAGCAAATCCATCTAAAACCAACAGAATTAAGCTTGTAATAGCAAGCAAAAATCATTATTTTGCTCTGAATGGCGGCATAAAAGTCCTTTTAGTTTTACCAATTTCATAGTAATTGCAGAATGAGAAGACTCTCAGAAAAAAACCAAACTGAACATGCAATCTTTTTCCCCAAGATTTCTAAGTATATCCACAAATTCACCAAGAACGATCCCTTTCACAGTACTTAAGGCTTCTCCTGTACTTCCATGAAAAAAAAGAAGTCTTACCAGTGAGAACTTCGAATTTCCAGTTGTTTTTGATCTGTATTTCTTTGTATGATTTCATGACAGTCTGTGCATCCTCGGGAGTCTTAAAACGGACGTGACACTCGGTGTCTCCCTCCAGCATGTCAACATAAGCCACCTCAGCCAGCACTGCCAGGGCATCCTGTCAAAGCATGAGACAACACGCACCATAAATCAGCCTTCAAAAAGAGAATATAAAAAGAGTGACTTTTGACCATTCCATTTGGAGGTCATTAACATTTTCAAAAAGGTCATGAAGTAGGAGGCAGCAACTGAACTTTGTCATTTAATCGATCAATCTCTTGTCAAAGAATTCTGAATTAACATATTTTCCTAAGAAGGTTATAACTGAATTCTGATTTATGAGCCTGCAACCTCTACCCATCTATCCCTCATCATGCCCTCCATCAACAATTTAAAGCAGTAATTCCTGGAAATGTCGTGGTATCATTTTGCTAATGGAGCATCGCCCCTTTATTTCAGCACTGTATCTGATTTTTTTTCCAAAAGTAAAAACTGTGTACTATAACACTGATAGATCTCAGCCTAGCACAAAAATACCAAGCTTGATCCTACACACTAAATGCACAAAAGCAAGCTCTTTCATGGCAGATTATTTGAGGAAGGAGTAGTAGTAAAACAACTCTATCTTTATGAAGTGACCTCTGCCTGAAAATTGTCACTGACAGCTGAAGGGAGAAGAGTCACAAATGCTCTTGCAGATGAAGTACTTCACTTGTAATTCCTGCTGTTAGGGAAATTAAGTAGGACCACACATTCCTAGGCAATTTCGTTCACAGCAGGCAGCCCAAGTAAGATGCTTCTATTCAGGAATCACACACTGCTTTTAACCCTCCACTACCAAGGGCAGCCTTAAAACAGAACAAAAATTAAGTGACAACGATGTTAAGATCATTTGAGAGCCAACGAAAGCTACTTTCCAGCCTTATTCTGTTATCCCAAAGTCAGGATTTCATGGAAAACTAAAACGAACCAAATAGTTCCTTGGAGCTGGCAAAAGTTAGCAGCTCTGAGGAGCACCTCAAGAGCAAAACAGGGAAGCAGTGAAGAGTAAAATTAAAACATCATAATAATATTTAAACTACACTGCAAAGACTTTCCAAGTTGTGTGGCACACGTAATTGCTTCCATACCACGAGGAATGCAGATCAGTTCTGGAAGTCTGAGGGGAAAAAAAGCCCTGGAAGCACTGCCTTGTGGCATTTTTGCTGCAGCTGATAGTCCAGTAACACAGCAAAGCCAGGCCTGGTTGCACTTCTGCCTTCCACAGTTATGCAATTAGTTAGGCCAGAAAAACAAAAGAGAAAGGGAAGAAATATCAAAACCATTTAAGTTTCCTGCTATTTAAATAATAAGCTTTCCTTTTGTCCA
The DNA here is from genome assembly GCA_013398855.1 of Mohoua ochrocephala. Classification (NCBI taxonomy): domain Eukaryota; kingdom Metazoa; phylum Chordata; class Aves; order Passeriformes; family Acanthizidae; genus Mohoua; species Mohoua ochrocephala. The sequence goes on from VZTA01008238.1 coordinate 163,643, forward strand.
CAACATATTAAGGTGTGACACAAACTGAACCCAGTGAGGTGTATCCTGCAGTCAAAGGGGCCCTCAGAGGTTACAGGGACAACTTGTACCCCATTCTCTCAGCATCTCCAGCACTCAGCTGCCTTCGGATACACCGGGAAAGATCAGGCCGATTAAGCTGAAACCCCACCACCAGTGAGATGGGGGTTTCCAGTGAGAGAGTCTCTCATATTGCTTAGGTTCATGTGCACACTGAGCCTCACACCCTTCCAAGCAGCTGGTGACTCGAAATGGCCTCCTCGGCGATAAATGTTTGATAAACAGTATCAGAACTCGCATTTTAAACCATTCCCTCGTTTTCCTGAGTGGTCTGGATATGTGCACCAACCTGAGTTCAAGTTGTTCAAATTCTTTCCAGCTGTTACTCATCCTAAAGTGCAATTCGGGAAAGAAAATGTCCTGCGTAACATTAACGGAAAATTCAGGATCTGGAAAAAGCCTGTTATTTCCTTTGGAAAACTCTTAATATTTCCATTTCAAAAGGATGCTGCTTAAAAACTGGTATTTTTCTTACAAAGAAATATTCTACTCAATGTGTGTAACTCTTGTTTTGTGTCATCACACCTAACTGAAGGTATCTAAACACTTTTTAAATTGAAGAAAAAAAAAGCACTCATAGTAGGAAAAAAGTGACTGAATCAACAAGTTCCACTGCTGTCACTCTCCCTGAAATGGACTTTTTGTCATTGTAAAATTCTTATTGAAAGAAAGAAAATTGGTTTCTCATGCAGAGAGCATTTTCCTGCCCCCAAATTCTTGTTAATGATAAAAGCACCATAAACTTTAAAAAAACCCCACATATATACTTTTACAGCTCTCTTGTCAGGATGACTGGCACAGTGACAAATGCAGAACACTGCAGCAGACTCCAGCTCCTTTTTTTAAACTGGAAAGCACTACAGCATTGCTTATTCTCCTCAATATTTTAATTATAAACTTGACATTGCTCCAAGCACACTAAAGGCTTGGTTTTACTTCCAAACATCCTCCTCAGCCTATTTTGCCATTGAAAAATCTGCCATTAACAGATACTAAAGAAGAATCTGTACACAGCTACTGGCCAAATAGATTAAAAAAAAAAAAAAAATCAGTGAGACTGGGCGAAATGGTATTCCATATTCAAACATTTGGGGGCAGGGTAAGAGGAAAGGCTAACAGCTACCCTGAGGTTACAAAGGCATTACCTTGATCTGCTTCCTGCCCGGCAGGGGCTCGGTGCTAATGATCTTCACAATTACTCCGCTGACGAACTGAGGCCCCATTGTGTTGGCCTTGGCGGGAGGGGCACAGTCTTCACTGGTGGCTGGTCAAGTTAAAAACAGGGTGGAAAAAAAAAATAGAAAAAAAGTTTTTACATTTATTAAAGGTTGAAAAAATTAAGAAGTTACGAAAGCACAGAACAATGTAAACAAGCATCAAATATTGTTACTGCAGATTGAGGTTTATTAAACGAAGGATGATCAAGGTTGTCCATAGGTTCAAGTCAATTTTAGTAAAAAAAAACCAACGGCTTCAAGAAAAAGTCTTAAGAGAAATTTTTACAGTCCACAGGGTCCTTCCTGTAAGAGTATTTCTCATATTGTACCAATAGTAACCTCTCAGTTCCAGAGTGATTAAAAAAGATGCAGAGGGCCATTGGAACATCAGTGTTGAAGTTAATGGAGAGAAGCACAGAGCATTCAGAGCAAACAAAATATAGAAGAATTCTAAACCTAAAAAAAACCCTAGAAATTTAATTATGAGGACATAATTACAAAGCTCCTCTTATCCATAGAGCTGATAGAGCCCAATTTCAAGTTGTTTTTTTGCATATCTCTGGTACAGTTAAACCCAAGCAGGTCGGGCCCAAGCTGCAGCAGCAAAAAAGCTGATTGTTGATTTACCTCTCTGAGGCTTTCTAATTACAATTACCTCAATATATCTGTAAGCCTGGGAAGCGGCACTGAAATATGCTGAAATCGCTTTAGTATTTATTTATATAACTCCTTAGTCCCAAATCCACTTAAACACAGGGAGGGGGTTACTCTTACTGTCTGACATTCTGAGAAAACAACAGCATTTTACAAAATAAAACCTTGCGGCAGTGTTCCTGCAAGATCAGGGCCTTGCACCACTTCTGTTTGCACACTGGAAACATGAAGGAAACAAGACAAAACCCAGGATTACTTTTGTCATTTTCGGATTTCTGCACACCGGATTCCGTTTCCATCTCTCCCACGGGCTCGGGTTTTATTTGAGACATCGTTTTCTTCAAGGAGGCCATACTGGCTTTCTGCAGGGCCAAATATTCTTGCTTCAAATCCATCCATTCAGTCCTAAAAGGAGCAACACAGGTCACAGGACGTCAGTGGCAAACAAGAAACTGATGTTTAGCGACTTAATGGTAATTTAACAGGTTACAAACAGCTTGAGGTGGACTTGGAGGTGCAGACCTTTCTGCCACTAGAGATCTCCCTGCACTTCGGTCAAATTCAATTTTGTCCCTAACTGAATTTCCCATGACTTTGCTTCGGAGTTTTATAATCCAGGAGAGTTCCAACAACATCGACCTATCATTCCAAGAGAGTGGCTTTCAAATTTGCTTTAAATATTCAGACAGCAGAGAGAACAGTTGGGTAAACTGTGTTTTCCACTGGAACTACAGGAACTACAGAACTGTGTTTTCCACAGGCACTAAATTCAGAGTTAATTCAGAGACAGTGAACTCCCAATTCACTGAATTAGTTCAGTGAACCCGCTCCTGTGTCACTATATTAAGAATCAGTCACTCATTTTCTAGAAAAAAATCACTGATGGAAAATCAACAACTGGTTAAACTCACCAAAAACCTACCGAGATAAGGACATTCCTCACTATTCAAATGCATTTTGGTTAAAAAATACCCCCCCATGGAAGCAATTTATATATTTACATACATTTAACACGGAGATGTTTCTGCAAACAGCGAGAACTTTGCTCCACAGCAACACAATGCCCGCAGTGCCACTGTGAGAACGACTCATTGTTACCCTAATCTGTGCTATCAAACAAGCTGATAGAGGATTTTTAAAGAGGAGGATATCTTGTGGTAATGGTTTTAGCTGTTAACAGTGACAACTGTATACTTCAAAAAAGCATCCAGACTCACCCAGGATCATACATTCTCAACAGAGCAAAGGCATTAAAATAACAAAAGACCCACGTAATGATTCTTGGAGATAAAAAGGCAACACCATCCCATAGCAAGGTTTGGTATAAATACAAGCTCAAGGAGGAGCTTGGTAACTTGCCTCGAAGGAAGAGGAGATCATGGAGAATGAGTCAGGCAAGTATTTGCAATGCTTATACTCTTTAAACTTCTTTTTTTACCCCTTCCCTACAGTTAAATAACATTTAACTACAACTCTGTGTTCGTTGCAGTTTGCTCAGAATGCCGGTGGCAGAGGACGAGCTCCGTTGATAACCGCTTATATTTTTTTTTTTTGTGTGTGGACCCCTTTTACTTTAACATGGAGGTGCTTTCTGTGATAAAGAAAAAGTAAGTGCTTCCATGTTTTAGTAGAGGTGAATCCTGATCGCAATCCTGAAAGACCATCTGGGATTTTACTTTTTTTTTGGCCTGCACTTCAGTTGAAGATTTTTAGATCCGGGAAAAAGTTTTGATGGGAGCAGACCTTCTCCAAAAGCTAAAATCCTAGCGGCTAAAGTTCATTTGAAGCGATTTTTAATTTTAAAGGTCTCCCTTTGCTTTAACATGGAGGTACCTGCTGCCTAAAAAAGTAAGTGCTTCCATGTTTCAGTGGCGGTGGATCCTGCTCTTCGAAGGCTTCTTACAAGGAATGTACATGTGCGTTTTTTATTACTGCGTTTCTGTTGTAATTATCATGTAGTTTCTCCACCAAAGGACCCCCATTACTTAAATGTGGATGTGCTTGCTTTGCTCCACAATAGTAAGTGCTTCCATGTTTTAGTGGTGGTGAATCCTTTTTACCTCAACATTTCCCTCTGGAAATGTACCAAAATACGTAAAAAAATGTGTTTTTACATAAAAGCACAATTTTGCAGCACAAGACGGCGAGGACCCCCTCTACTTTAACATGGAGGTACTTGCTGGATGCCTAAAAAGTAAGTGCTTCCATGTTTTAGTTGTGGTGACTCCTAAAAGCCCAACACACTTTTGGATTATGAGGTTGGCAGAACTCTACACGTCAGGCAATGAAGACTTAGACTCTGGTATTTCAATCTTTTTGCTACAGGCTAATACTGTTGCTAATATGCAACTCTGTTGTATAAAAATTGGAATTGCACTTTAGCAATGGTGATGGACTGTCAGACATACCAAGACTGAAAGAATAAATAAGTCCAAAGGTTTCAAATATGGTGAATGAAGTTTTTTAAGCAATAAACTGTCAATAAAGTATACAGAACTCATAACTCAATCTTTCCTACAAGTGACAAAAAACTGCATTATGCAGGAAACATGAGCATCCCGATATTTTAAAAACATTAAAACTGTGATACTACAAAGCAACAATGTTCACAAGATCCCCGAGATAAATATAAATTGTAGTAAACCGCAAACAAAACTGCCAAGTGGCCCAACCAATAGCCCGAGATTAAAAGTGTATGTAAAACCTATGGATTTGTTTCCTAACATATGGGGGATTTTGTTAGCATCAGTCTCATTCGGGAAGTCCCTCTTTCCAAATCCAGTCAACCACTTCCCAGTACTACTGAGGGGGAAAAAAAAACAACAAATAATTCGGTGATATCACAGAAAGTAGATAATTTATGTCACCTACTTGGAGAGCACTCTGAGTGGAATGACTTCTTCACCCATTTTGTGTCTTTCTTTGTGTTTTTTCTTGTGCTTTCTTTTGGATTTGGAAAGGGATGTGTCTTTTTTGTCTTTGTCTTCTTCTGCAGAAACTTCTACATTAAACAGTCCAAATGAAAACATGTTGAATTCTAACACAGTTAAATGTTAATTTAATAAAATCACATTCAGTAAATATCTACTGGTTCCTTACATTAACTACTTCTAGTCTATTTCATCAACTACCCAAGTTTACTTTGCTTGTCTGCACTAAATCTGATTTCAATGCATCTTATCTCACCTCAGGGACTAAACTGGGATCTTTAGCTTTTCCCTTTTGTATTTTAATTTATTTATCTAGATTCCTGTGCTGTCTCCATTTGCCCAGGCTGTCTGTTTCACCCATACTTTACTTCACTTAAATTCTTTTGATACGAACTTCTTTGAACTATTTTTACTTCTGATTAGATTTCCCTGCTTTGGTGTTGCAAGCTCTTCCTTATTCTCCGTGTGGCTCCTCCTTTTAACAAGAGAATCCTTACCAGGTTTAAAAATTTCACTGCAGGGAACGCTAATATGTTCAAGCTCATCTAATTCCCACACTATATCCAGCCTATCACTCCTCATCCATAAGGGTTATCTGCTATTCCATTTCATTCATGCATATAAACCATGATTTTAAAAAAAGAGGCAAGAATTTTTACCATTGGAATCTTTTGGAGCTTCTGTTGTTTCTTCTTTTACTGTTTCAACTTCATCTTTTTCAGCAGTTTTCTTGACTTTTGGAGCTGAGGTCTCGCCATCTCCTGAGCTGGTTCTTTTTCTCTTTCCTGGCCTGCTTTCCCAGGTTACCTCCGAGCTCTCTGTTCTGTCCCATTTCCTTCTCTCCCTTTTGGAGGGCTGCTTGGGAGTCTCAGTTCCCTCCATCTCGGAACACTCTGATGGAGTCCTGTGTCTTTTAGACTTGGGGACTGGCTCTGCTGTAGTGTTTGTGTTTGATTCCTTTGGCTCTGCAGCTGCCTGTGCATTGCTCTCTTTCTTGATTTTGGATTTCTTTTTTTTCTTCTTTTTCTTCTCTTCTAGATTAAAAACATAATATTTAAAACTGCCCAAGATTTAACACTAGATTAGATTAACTTAAACGATGATAGCACATATCATGATAAAACTGGGTTGTTAAATTTGAGATGCTTGTCTCTGGCATTTCTATGGGAGAGATGCAACACTGACAAAGTTTTTCCTGGGTGTTCTAAGAAGGAAAAAAAAAAGTGGGTGTAAAGCAAGGTTGAAAAACCACGGATTTGATTCCATTTTTTTTGTTTCCAATAACAGTTACCGGTACAACAAAGAACTAGTGATAATTGTGAGGAATAGCAACACGACTTATCATTAGTCTCACAAAAAAGATGGGAAGGTGTCTGAAGTCTGGGAAATTGTTTTACATCACCAGAAATGAGGGAAAATGTTTTGGTGAGGAAGTTGCAACACAGTCCTGTCATGCTGGTTTGTAAGTTATAGTAGATTTTTCATACTTAAGCCTATGCTGGCCCAACACAGCAACATGCATTGTTTTTATTAAAAGCCTTTAAGAAACACAAAATTAAACTGCAGAAACACAGCAGCTGAAAATTTTCTCTTCAGGAGCTGAGACAAAACTCATCCAAATAATTTAATGATGTTTCCTTGCTCCCAGTAATTTAGCAACACTTACCTACTACAGTGTTGTTACTTGAATTCAGTGTAGGAACTGGTTTATTCTTTACTGTTTTGGGGAAAATCCCGGGTTTCCGTGGCGCTTCTTCTGGTGGATTATTCAAAAACTAAAAGGAGGAAAATGAAAACCACCTAACATTACTAAAAAACTGTACTTTCTTTAAAGACTCTGCATTTAAGTTAAAACCAGCAATCCTAATCACATTTCAATACATAAATACTTTCAAATCATATTGAAATAGAAAAAATTTGGTACGACCATGCATGCTTGATGAAATTTAATAACCATTTTACTGGTGCACAGAGATCTCTTTCTGTAAAAGATGCCAAGAGTGGCCAACCGAATGATTTTAAAAAAAAAAGCCATTGTATTTCTACTAAGTCTTCAGGTTATTAATAGAATTAAATCTTTAAAGGATTGTGGAACTGATTGTAGGTCTGGGAGTAGGAAAGAGGAACATAATTCCTTTTATGTGAAGCTTATAAATGACGATATTTTAGGAATTTCTCTTAAGATTTAGTGGGTGACCTAGTAAAGAGCACACCATTCACATCACAATGTGACACCAGGAACAATGTCAGCAGCAGAGGCACGAGCACTCACCTCAATGGCTTTCTCTGCTTGTTCTTTAGTTTCAAATTCAACAAAAGCAAAGCCCTTTGGATCACCAGTGCTTTTATACCGGGGGATACTGACGTAAACTACGTTGCCACACTTCCCAAACACCCGCTCAATCCAACTGTGATTGACGTTTTTGGGAAGCAGCTCCTAAAGGAGAAAAAAAATAAAAAAATTAAGTTTGATGTCAGAACGTTGAGAGTCATAGTATACAGGTAGTAAAAAGTGACCTGAGAACAGATCTCTAATCATTCATATACCTGTAACAAATACATTATATATTTAATTTAGATGATTACTTCTTTCTGTGACAGACACCAAGACCTGCAGCTCTATCTCTGCAACACAAAATCTCTTGGTAAATTTAAAACCTTGGAGCAAGTACAGGACTGGCTTGTCCCAAAAGACTCTCTGCAAAGCACAAGCTATTTTTTTCTTTATTGGTGGCAATGCAGGTATCACAGAAAGAATTCCAGCAGGCCAGTAAGGAGTCACCACGGCTAAAATTTGTACCAGTAGCCAATATTTTCAAGTTTAGCAGTTAGAGCTTAATTCATCAGATGAGCAGAAACTTAAAGGCAGCTTCTTGGCTAACAAAACTGTCTGATTTTTACTTCTAAACTGTCTGATTTTTACTTCTATAATACAGCAACACATTTTAGCAGCTTGCAGACATGGTGTCTGAGCTCAATATTTCCCTTCCCCCATCAAAGAGAAGTCGTGTCACACCGATTTCTCACTAGACCCAAGGGAACACTTTAAAATCCCACTCTCAAATTCATGCCTAAACAACAACAAGTGTCGGCACTACTCCATTTTTTTTTTTCCACAACAAGTTACTGCACTCGGTTCTCCTTGAAGGGAAACACTTATCACATTCAGATTTTCTTTTTACGTGAACTTTGCCAGACTCACAAAAAAATTTTGCTATGGTTTGGCTTTAAGTTGAAAAGCCAGTTACTTCAAGTTTTAAAAATTTTACGGGATGAGTGCAAAATAATAGGATAACAGTGAAGTCTATATTAAAGCATCTAAAAAAAGTCAGATTATTCCAGAGAAATTTACCTCACCAACACTTGGACTACTTCTACTCTTCCCGTTGCCACATACCAGCTATTTACAAAAAATTTAGTCACACATGTAAGCTCTGTATAGACAATGTAGCTCATGACATGAGAATATCTTATCCAAAAATGATACAAACAAAGTATTTCAGAGTTCCAAGCAGTCCCCGTAATCGTGTTGGGAAAATATTATGTCTGGCACATTGTATTTAAAAAAACAAAACTCAACCACCTTTTCGGGGCTTTTGTTAAAGGAAGGAATCATCAGAGCAATTCAGTTCCTCCTTATCTGGATGGGCTGGCATTTTGGCCACGATTACTGTGCATCTTTATCACAGAAAACTCAGTGCTGTCTGGAAAATACTAATTCAGCTGCTAACAGCTACAGGTACATAGCAAAAATGATACTTGTCCTAAAAAGCAAATGGAGACAAAGCAAATTCCACAGCGGCTTCAAATCCAGTATAAAAAAAATTGCCCAGGTTTAAATAAGCAACAGCTCAACCATCGGATTTTTTCCAAGCTACCACTTAAGTGGCTCAACAGCTTTTTCACTCTGGCACAGCTGAAATACCACGGTGAAATGCAGACTTATCCATTAGCACAGGCTATTTTCATTTAAATTAAGGAGTCATTCCAGTATCAAGGTAGCCACAGGACAGTGTGCTATTAGGAGGATTGTTAAAATTTTTCAGGTATATTCTGCCTTTAAAATAATGGGGTGTGTGTGTACAAAACCAGAGGTCCTTGCAATAACAGATCTTATAAACAGATAACGATGTTTAAAGTACCCCGATGAACTCGGGAACGCAGCTAGATCCTGTCTGATGAAACTAATTTAGTTGTTATTAGAAAGCTGTAACCACATTAACGTAATCAGTAAATATTTCTTAATACCACTGGTGCTGCTCTAATGGCACTAAAAGAGCCCAGTGAACGCAGCAATAGCTCAATGAAATCTCACCTTTTCAACCTGGGAAGCAGCACTTTGCTCAGCATTTAAAACGATTTGAGCTGGCACAAGAAATCCTGCACCAAACTAAGCCCTTTCTCGCCACAGTCACTCTCAGCTCTTGCTCACCTGCCTTTGCTTTATTAATTTTTTTTTCACCTTTGCAGCCAACAAAAATCCTGATGCACAAATGGAGTTTGCACAGTTAGGGACAATCAGGGAAGCAGAAACACGAGTCCAGCCTTACCACATAGACAGTCCGACTGTCCACGTCCTTCGGGCGCTCGCCCAGAGGTTGGCGTCTCCTGATCCTGGTTCCTTCCAAGTCCAACTACAAGCAGGGAGAAATAAACATTTTCCATGAGATTATTGTTTACTCCAGCACCTCCATCACTACTTTTCCAGCACCAGCACACACAGAAAGGTGAGATGTTAAATACCTCTACAACGGATGAACTTTTGACCGCCCGAGCGATCAGCTTCCCGTCAGTAGTCAATTTTTTCATTTTGTTGAAAGAAACAAGAAGTGATATGTCAACATCTAGGGGAGGAAAAAAAAAGTGTAATTATGAAATCGGGTGATGTGTTCTATTCCACCAGTTTTCTTGTGAAACAAACCGCAAGTTCTAAGCGCAGTATTTACCAAGGATTCACAGAAAATTTTTACCATCAAAATTCAAGTTTCAAGTACACGTAAATTTAATTTTCTTTTGTGCTAACCTTTATCAAAGGAATTTCGTTCTTTTACCTCCCCACTGATAACTGTTGTTTTTGAAAAGAAAGGAAGAAACACCCCTTTCTGATGGAGTTTTACAGCACAAAAACAATTTGCATTGAAAACATGCCTTCCCTTCAAATACTCAATGGAGTATTTAACCCGGTGCTGCCAACACAAAGAGCCCCTGCTTGCAACGAGTCATGCCTCTGAAACCTCCCCAAAAAATTATGTAGCACTGGTCTTAATAAATATCTACCCATTTCTAGTATCTCTAGAAAATGTAGGGTAAATTTTACTTATTTATTACTTTATTAATTATTTAATGGGGCCCTTAGAAAAGTCCAAACGACCACATTAAAAATTGTCTGAAGAGACTCACAGTAACCCTACACCCAAATATACAATTTCTTACCAAACTTTTGGAGAAAACATGAAAAAAGTGCCTACACCTAACAACAAATTCGAGTGATATTTTAATTTCTGCATGTAACTACAAGTACAGTACCTCTGAGGGCAAAATGACTCTTGTTGCATGGCTTGTTCTTGAAATAATACAAAAAAGGAAAAAGAAAGCCAGGTCTCCCAGTCATTTCTACCCTGGCAGATGTCTTTAAGGGCTGATATAACAGCAGAAGAGAAAGAGCAAATAAAATTTTAAAAATCTAGTGCTAGTTCTGCCTCCTGAGCTGCTGATGCTGATTTGCAGCATGGAACTCCTACCTTTCCCAGGAGAAGACAAGCACCTCGAAATAACCTGTCACTGTCACCAGCAATACAGGGAAGAGCAAAGTGAAACTAAACTGCTTGCTGAAATATACTGAATATAAACTTACACCCATCTCTGGACTTCTCTATTTGTTCTCGGAGGAATCTGTCTTTGTGGAGGTTAACATCACCAAACCAGAAATCCACTTGCTTGGCTATATCTGCCAGCACCTGTTTCACTCTTGACCTCTTCTTCTTCTCTCTTTCCTTTTTCTGCTCAGTGCTTTCTTCTTCCATGGCTTTGTCTCGTGCTGTTTCAGTCTCCATTCCTGTCATTCTGTCAAACGAGAGGCAAATATAATCTTAAAAAAACCAAAAAGTCTTATTTCAAGGAGTAAATGTTCTTGTTTAAACTTCTGCCCTGTTACCAGAAAAGCAAGTTACCTGCTAAAAGGAGTCCACAACAACTAAAGCTGAAAAGCAGGTAATTTCCCTCCTCATCAACACATTTTTCTAAGAACTGAAAAGATACATCATTTTTTCTCCACTCCCCCTAACTCCCAGTACAAACCATTAGAAAGACCACACACTAAACCCAGGAGCACTGCACACTCCAGAAACTAACCTTGATCATGGCAGATCTGGTAATAGTAAGGTTTGTTTTTAGAAAATTGTCTTTATTATGTCAAAAATGCAAACCACTCACTCCATCAGCTGCCAAGGCCCTGCCCAAGAGGAGTAATTCAATAAAGCTTCTCTGATTTTAATGGCAAACCAAGGTCTGTCAGGACTCCAGAATCAGGCCCCTGAAAAATAAACACTAACTAGAACCAAGTGACTTAATATACAGATTCCTCTCGAAAAATACAAAACCTTTTTAATGCGTCAATCCATCTCTTTTGTTCACATTTCAATTCTCTGTAGCTGAGAAGTGCCAGTCACCACTCCAGTACCTCATTTCACACGAGCAAAACAAAGCGACGCTGCCAGCAGCAGACAGCTTTTGGAAAATTAAATTAACACAAAAATTAAAGTAATTAATGTCGCAATCACCATATGAAAGGCTTCTCAGCTCTCTGCCAAGGCAGCAGAGAGGGAAACGTGAGCTCAGCCATCAGAGAGGAAGCCCACCTCGACAACAGGATGGCGAAATGGAATGGTCCCCAAATTATTATGCAAATCAGGCTTCCTCAGCCGGAGATCAGTTTCTCCCCCGCTGTGAGCTGACGACTCAGGAGAGTGAAAGGTCAGCAGTCACCTTGGCAAGATAAGCCAGGTAAAACTGCTCAGCAAGCTCAAGCTCCACTCAAGCCCTTCAGCGAGTTTTTTATATTAATAACCAGCAGACAATATGCTGCTCAGCTGAGGGCTACACGGCGGTGCATCACACACATAAAACGTCATTATGGGATATTTGTAGGGGCTGAACAGCATTGAGGGACCACACCAACACGTGAGTGTGGCCCATGGACAGCACAGCTTTGTTCTAAGAAGCATTTGGAATCACTCAGCTCTGGGACTTCCTTCCCAGAATGAGGGGTTCTCATTCAAGCTAGAAGAAAAAACAGCTCCAAGCTGCATTCCGGGCTTCCCCCTCACTTTGTGCTTTAGAAATGAAGCTTTGAGAAAATCACTTTGTACTTCGAGCTTCTCCAGAGTCAGAGCAAGTATCAACTGTTAATATGTACACGAAAATCCAAGTAATTAATGCAGCAATCTCCGTATGCCCGGGTGTAAGTCTGTATTTTCCACACGCCAACTCTCACACTGCCAGCACTACTCTGAAAAACAACCAAAATCAGAGCAAAGCAGAAGCAGGCTCAAAACTTCACAGTGATAAAGCAAAAGATCTCCTTAAAAGAAATAAAATCGCAGTGCCTCTGTGTGCCAGAGCGAAACCAGAAAAAGGAGAGATAATTAAACATGAGGAAGGAACTTTAGGAAAGCAATGATAATGTAAATCAAAATAACACAGCTCCACACCCATCTATAGAAACTTATAAAAAAGCTCGATAAAAATTAAAGATGTCCCTGCTAACCCACATCCAGTTTCTATTATTATCAACATCTAGAAAACATAATAAAATTCAACCGTAATCCAAGGTCTGGAAAAAACAGGGTGCAGCTATAAAATATACTTGATTCTTTTAAGCACTGATGCAAATGTTTGTTTGCTTGGGGCATTTTAAAAAGCAAAATGGGGCAATAGGGGATGAGGGAGAAACAAGAAGAATTGAAAATACTTTCTATACTATGGAAACGTTTTTGTATCGTCAGTGGCAGCCCCAGGCATGTACTGCAGAACAAATGGAAGTATTCAGCAAACCTGAAACTACTTAAAAAGACACATCCTGTAAGAGTTTTACACCAATACAGACACAGGCAGAGCTGCAGCAGTGAAGTTCCTGCCCTGAAACTTCTCTTCATGCAAAGTGATGTAACAAAGGACAGGAGTTAATACACGGGGGGCAGCACAAATTTCTTAACCCAAAACCAGAGATCCTTCTTCCTTTCCACTCCCATTTTCAGCAATGAAACAAATACATCGTTTTAATCGCAGTTTTAAGGCATTTAACGTATTTCATGAAACTAGCGTGCCCACAAACAAAAAGCTTTGCTTCCACTTGACAGTGATGAGTGTTAAGGCTGTTCCCACACACAGGGAGACAGATCCCTGTGTGTCAGTTGTGCCCTGCCCTCCATCATCTCAGGAGGTGCAAAGTGGATTTATCTGTGCCCAAGACTGGACATGGGACTCAGTGCCATGGTCTGCTTGACAAGGTGCTGATCGGGCAAAGGTTGGACTCGATTCTCAGAGGTCTTTTCCAACATAAGCGATTCTGTGGTTATAATTTAAAAAAATGCCAGCACCGGACTCTTGATTAGGTGGATTTACCTGTATGATACCAAAAGGGCAGCCCAGCTTCTTCACGTCACAATATCTCACCCTCAAGTAACACAGCTGAATTTTATGACCTGAGAACTAATTTCTGGTTCTTCCCTGTTGGGAAAATCAGGTGATTAAAGAACTGAACAAGCAGCAGAGCTGCTGGAGGGAAGCAGCGGGAATAAGTACTTGGAAGCAGAGTGGAGGTGGTTACAAAAGCCAAGCACTCTGCTGCCCCGGTGGCTGCTGCACTAGACCGAAAACACTGAAAAACTGTAGGAGAACCTCACCTTCTTTACCCTTCAAACAAGGGGCAGATCACAATGCGACATAGATTTTTCTAGCTCTAACTTATCCTGAGAAGCCTGACCACCATACATTTATCACTGCACAGGTACTGACCACTGCAAGGTGCTCCTGCTGTAGCGATTCACAGATCTTACAGACAGAACATTAAAAAAACCGAAAGAGTAGCCTAAAGTCTGTAGTTCCACATACGCCCCCTCAGCACGAGTCCCTCGGCCCCAACACGAGGCGTCAAGACATGACCCCACGCAGAAGAGTCACCTGTGCATCACTTGAGGGCAAAGCCACCTCAGCGCCCCGGGGCGGTGACGAGCCCTCAGGAAGGCGCCACACGCGTCGGGAGCAGCGGGCACCGGCAGAGGAGGATGCCCGGGGCGTGCAAAGGACGGGCCAGGGTTACAGCGTGATGCCGGCGGGGAGCGATGACCTGAGGGGACCGGCGCGACCTCCCCGCCCAGGCCGTGAGGGGAGCGCGC
>VZTA01008238.1:180623-195903 GCA_013398855.1 Mohoua ochrocephala
GTTTTGTTTTGTTTTTGGTTTTTTTTTTGAGCTGTAATCCAGAATGTGTTCCCTGCAGGTGTTTTTTCCACATTTAGGAAATTTGGTTGAGCAGGATTGGTATTGCTGACCCTTACTATTGCAGTAAAAATCACAAGGGCTTGAGGTTGTTTCTATGCACCTCATGTGGATTTGATCAGAATACATTTTCAGGCCATTTGATCAGAATATGGTTCGTGGAGTGTGCCCCATTTTCAACATTTGATTACAAAACGTGGATTAATTTAAAACTTCTCTCCCAGGGGTTCCAAGGGCCACGCCAAGTTGAGAAGAAAATACCAGCCGTGGAAGATGAAGAAAAACCAACTGTGTTGCCTTCATCTAAGCAGGGCCAAGGGGGTTTTCCATCCCAGTTTTATATCTGCTCTCCGTTATTTTCTACGATTCGCAAGAAGGATGCAGAAACAAATCCCTCTGCAGGCTTTCAAGAAGAGGCATGGAGGGACAATGGCAGGGAACACATGTCTGTGTCCTCACTACTCTCAGCTCCGTTTATTGACAGCTGTGAGGAGACAGAGAAGCAAAACTCTGACCAGTTTGTCGTGAAGCCAGAACCTCCTCTCCTTACTGGGCACACTGGTCCCAGGGCAGTGTCTCACCACATCAGGAGCACAGCACAGATAATTGCTCTTCTGAAGTCTAAACCAGCACAAGGACACGAGGACAGAGAGCAAGCATCTGGAGTCACGGGTTGTCCTTCCACATTTCAGGCAGCAGAAAATGCAGATTTATATGACAAAAAAAGCCCCGTCCCACCAGCTTTTTCAGGCAACCCTGCCAAAGGACTCATTCCAGATACTCAGCGCCTGCCTTTTGTGCAGGGAACTGGAAGTGATGAAAAGGACTGGAATGCTGAAATGCTTCCAAATTCAGTTGAACAACCTGGTGCTGAAGAAGTCACAGGACAGAGACAAGACAAAAAGGTAAATAATTTAAGTCAAGGTTTACAAGATCACAGCGACACAGATAGTTGTTTCCTACCTGAGTCCACCATAAGTAGAATGAGTGGCAGTCAGTTTGTCCCATCCTCAGGAGACATTTCACGTTCAGCAAGTCCAACCACCTTTGAAAACAATCCCTTTGGATATAGGGAACACTCAGGGACTGACAAGCTTAGAGAGAATTTATCTGTGAAGGTGCAGAGTGAGCTTCATCCAAGACCAAATTCAGAGGGAGTGTCTAGTGACCCGGAGCTCTCTGGGGATGTGACATTGGCTGAGGCTGGAATTGTGAAGGAGGAGATCAGTTTGCATGGCAAAGACTGTAGTTCAGATGAGGAACTGATGGAGGTTAACTTTAGCCTAATGGAGACTTTTGATTTTAATGACACAGACAGTGAAGACGTGTGTGAAAGAGAAGTGGAGGAGCTCACTGAGGGAGACATTCCTTCACAGAGCCCAGGTTGCTTCCAGGGAGAAGATGCAGCGCAAGATGCTGCCTCGAGGCCTCATTCTTGCTGTGAGGTAGAGACACACAGCAAAAATGAAGTCAAATGCTCAAATTTTGATGGAGATGGGGGTACACCACCCCAGCTTTGTGACAATGATGCCAGGAGAACTGCAGAAGACTCTGCAAACCAGACCGGAACTGAAGGGGAACTTTTAGGTGATGGACACAACATAAAAGAGATCAACGAGAGTCAGTCAAGTTTTGAAGCCACCGACACTGAGGAGGATCTGGATGGCTGTGCAGCACTCTCCATTAATGGCACGTTAGGGATAAGAAACCAGCACGCCGATCTCTTGCCTGGTGACACCAATGTTAATGAATGTCACCCTGAAACCAGTGTGTTTGAGGCAACTGGAAGTATTCCAGGTATTTCTCCCAGCAGAATGATTCCTGCCGTGGACAAAAAGACTGAGGAAGGAGTTACACAGTTTGGATGCGTGGAATCCCCAGATGTTGGCTCAGAGCACTTCTGGGGTACTAAGAGTGATGACATTAAACCAGGTAGCCCTCTGCTGGCTTTGTCACAAAAATCAGATCCTTTAGGAACAGGTTCTTCATCTCCAGAGGAAACAGCAGTAGGAGAAACTGAGTTGGAAAATGCAGAGAACATAACTGCATCTCCTGGAGCCTGCAAAGGTGAAACAATAGGGGTGGATTGCCTGAAATGCACAGCAGCGGCTGAGAATTCCTCGGGTCTCCCTGGTTTGGTGAATGATATCGCTCTCCTGAGAGCTTTGACTCAGCATAGCACAGCGTTAGAGAGCTTGCAAAAGATGGAGGAAAGGAACAGCATGTTCTGTGAGACAGACACTTCTAAGGAGACACTTGAACCGCTTGAGAAGGATGAAGGTTTGGTCAGCTTCTATTTTAGAGTGAATTCCGTATGTCTGTACCTGTTTGACTTCTGTGCTCTCATTTCTCCTCATATTTAGAAATGCTTTTGGAATGATGTGTTATGTAGGTTCCCTTGTGCAATTTTTTGCTGTTTAAAGCTCCAAGTGAGCTCCAAGCCTGTCTCTGTTTGCTCTCACTCAGTTAAATCCTAACTCTGCAATTCGTTGCATGGGTAAGGTTTGCAAGACCAGTAAATATTCAGATGTTTTCATGTAAAAAAACCCCAGACTATTGACTGTAACTCACTGTGCTTTTCCATCTCTTGTAGCTATAAAAGAGTTTACAGAAATGCCTTACTCAGAAAGTTTACAGGCATGTTCCTGTCCATACTTTGATTCTCCTGGCCTTATGGTAACCAATTTTTGACTACGTATATTTATCTGTACAAGATAAATTCATTTCCCACTTGGCTTCTGGAATAGAATTCTTGGCTTATGGACCAATAGAGGTTGAGCTACAAATTGCCTAGAGGCATTGCTTATGAAGCTGGTAATAAACAGAGGATGTCCTCTTGCCAATATTCAGGAGGCCTCATGTACAACAAGAAACTTAATGCAAATTTTAGTACTTAGTCATGTTTAATATTCCATTAATATGTCTGGTACTTCTCCTTCCCTACCCCATCTTTTACCACCTATTTTTTTTCACCGTCTTTTTAAATACGTGGCTTTCCTTGGAATTTTAGCATTTGGGTTGAAATACGCTGGGACAACTGTTTGTGTTTGATGATTCACACTGGTTTTTATCCAGTGCTATTAACAGCCTTTTTGCTTTTCAATCCATTTAAAGCTTAAAGAAAGATTTTTAGATTAAATCCTTCTCTTTTTCCTGTCCTGTTTGAAAAGCAAACATAGTTTCTTATCCTGTCGTGGGTGGTCCTGGCTTCCAAATAAAAAGGCTGTAACTGAAAATGCTTCCTTTGTATAAATACAAGACATTTCTTAGCCTAAATTTTCACTTTAAATGGTTATTAAATTGTTAGACTGATTAGGTTTTGATACTTTTCTGTGCAGACCAACTGTGTGGACAATTTATTACAGAAGACAGAGGCCTATATTGTACCAATAGCAGCAGCCCACAGAGACCCTGGAACATCTGACTGGCAACCAAAGGTACCATTTCTGTGGAACCGAAGTATAATTAACAGTGTTTCCTAAGTTTCAGTTAAATGGTTTGCTAATTGTAATATATTACAATAAGTCCTAATAAAATTTTAACCAGTTCTCGTAGTTTTTAGTACAGTTCACTGTGGGAAGTTTTCCAGGGAGAGTTTTAAACTCAAATTAAAAGGAAAAAAACCCAGAATTTTTTGTTTCTCTTCTGCAGTGTCAGCAGATTATTTTTGTTGTATGTACAAAAAGTACCTGTGTTGACTGTAGATAGTTGCAGAACAGTTTTTACTTCCCGTTAGTGATAATTCCAATGCCTTGTGTAGCCTGTTGCCTTCCAAGGGCACCAAGTGAAAGGCTCAGCAGCCAGTGAGGTCATGTTGAGAGCTCCATGCTCCCAGCTAGGATGGCAGCAGCCCCCGGAGAACACGGACTTTGCAGCTGAGACATTTTTCTCACCCCTCTTTTCAAGGAATTATGACCTTTATGACTTCAGACAGGTAAAACATTTTTTTTGTTGAGTTATCCGTACTAACCTTAGTGCAAGAAAGTATCCTGTCAATTTAGGATAGAAAATATAGTTCATGTTTAGACTGCTACAATCACATCGAAATCAATTATTTTTACTTGCCTTTGTCATAGAACTTCGTAATGTGTGACTTGGTTTTTTCTGCTCCTCTGATCAGCTGCACTTTGAAAAAAAAGAACATAAACAGTTTAATTTCTAACGAGCTTTTGCTTATGCTTTTTTTTTTAATAAAGTCTCCAGGTTCCAGGAGCCTTCATAAGGATGATGTTGGTGTTATCAGAGAAGGGAACTTTCAAATGAAGCCTGATGTTATGGAAGAGCCAGGAATAAATGAATCCCGTAAGTGAATGGAAAAGGAGAAGGGCAGTGATTGGCTTCAAAATTTCTGCATGACTTCAGTGCTTCACATGTTTTTCCCAGCACTGGTGTTGGATGTGTATCCTGAAGCTCCACCATGGACAATGTCAGGCTCACCCATTGACCTGAGACAAGAACAGTGGACTGCCTGGGAACCTGGCAAGGTGTGGACTGACTGTCTCTTGCAGATATTTTTGGCTTTATTTCCTCTGTGTGTGCGTGGCAATTTCTTATTTTTGAAGCTGTTTTATCTCAACTCTGAGAGACATTTCAATTGTTTAGAATGATGAGAGAGAATAGTGGTAAAAGAGCTGTAATCAGGGGTTTCTTTCCAGTCATTCACCTGACATGTTAATTCTTCACCTGTAGATTTCACCAGAACTGACTTCCCCACTTGATCCAGACTCTACAGTTTCTCCAGCTTCAGGAAATGAGGAGACTATTGGAGACATCCAGGAGCCCCTGACACATGGGATCTTACCAAGGGAACCAGAACTCCCAGATTTTTTATTCAGTAAGAATTTACAGTTTGTACTGGCACTTAACAGTGTTTTAGCTGGAAAATCTCTGAGCATTCTTGCAGCACAACGAATTGGGCTATCATAGACAGTTACTCTGCCAATTATATTCTCCTAAAAGAGACTTCAGTAGAGGGATTTGGTTTTATAAAGAAAAATCAGCGTCCAGTTTGGGGGCAAAAAGGCTGTAAGCTAAGCTTCTAAATCATATTTAGGTTTTTATTTATCCGCTTTTAGTTTTCTTCCATATTCAGCTGTCCTTTGACCCACTTCATTTGACACCTATCAATGACTGTAACTATTGATAATTAATTTAGTCAAAAGGATGCTTTTTGGTACTAAGAGCTTGTTTATCTGCATTGTTTAATATTAATTCATAGTTTTGTGGGCTATCTTTTGGAAAAGGCAGCAAATGTTAAACTGGGTGTTTTCTAGTTGGCAGCTGTCAGTGACATCAGATTAATGACCTCCAAAACACAACCATGTTAAATAATGGTCTTTTATACAAGCAGAGTGGCTACATAATGTGTTCTGAATACGGGGGTTTAAAATAATTAAAATTGATTAAAAGAATCACACAAAATCCATCACGGTGTATGGAATTTTAGTGTAATACTGCGCAGGCACAATCCAGAGAGCTTCCCAGTTAGAAGACAGGATGTAAAAGGAAGGACTTAGAATTCCTTCCTTATCTTTTTGTATGTCTGAAGTGCCATCCCTAGGTGCTTCAAGCTGCTTGTAAGCTGTATTTGCCCCACAGCTCGGGAGAAATCCAGCTATCCGGAGGAATGCAGCCTCCCAAGGTTCAAGCCCATGGTGAAAACGCGAACTCCTTTTGTCACTCTTCCTGCCACCGAGGAGATTCCTGACGTGTTTTACCCCACTGAGAGCGAGGAAGTCCAGCAATCTCTGGGCTCTTCAGGAGGCAATTTGTGCAGCGAGTCAGTGGCATTTCCTTGGAGTGCTTCTGGCCCCGAGGACAGGAATTATGAAACCTCTGTGTTTGGGGAGTACACGGAAGACAGACAAAGGGGATCTGTACCACCAGTGCTCCCTAATGTGACTGCCCAACACAGACAAAGCAAGTGGCTGAAGTATCAAAACAGTGCTCAGTGTGATCTGATCCCTGAAAACAGCGCTGACAGGGAAGAGAATGATGACATCTGTGCCCAGAGCGTCCTCGGAATGCCGCCGCCGCCGGCTGACACAGGAGAGGGCAGAGCCATGACTCCAAGTGCTCCCAGCTCTGCGCTGCTGCTGCTAGCCGGGAGCTCGCCTGGGGAGCGCTGTGCAAACAGCAGCCACCCGGATCTGGTTTCAGAGGGGAAGGTACTTTCCCTGCACTTAAGGCAGACACCTTTGGCTGCGGCCACACAAAAGGTGTTGAGTCACCTGAGCTGCCAGGACGGAACAGGACACGGCCAGGTGTGTAACTGCTCGAGCAAACACAGCTGTCACTGACACAGACACATTTCTCTGGCCAAAGTGACTGCATTTATCTGATTTCCTGCAAGATGTTATCACTATGATTGGAGGAAATGTTTATACCAACCTAGTGACAGAAAAACATGTATTTTTTTAAAGTGCTGTGACTAATCCTTTGTAAAGGTAATTCCTTGGCACACACAGTGCCAGATTTAGATTTTTAATCTGCACGTTGATGGCAGGAAGATGAAAGAAAAGATGTTGGGGCTGTTTTGTCATCTGTAATTGGTAAGAAATTGTGTGCACGAAGGGTTTTTTCTTAATTGTGGTATGAGCATCATTTTAATGAACACCTATTTTTGCTTCAAGGCATAGTCTCTGACTTCGAAATATTATAAATTCCTTCCGTTTTAGTTGTGTAAAAGTCAAGAAATGGCTTTGAATAAGCACCTAAAAATTTAGCACAGCTGTTTGTGACCAGTAGACAAATGGAGTAAACTGGGGGGAAACACCAAACCAACCACGAGTCAGGTTTTTAAAGTTGTCAAATGGTTTTGAGAGTGGAAGAAAATGTTAGCTTTTTCCTTTTTTTAAATGTTTTTTGGTTCTTTAATACTGTCTGTCCAGTACAGTATTTGTGTGAAGTAGAGGTGAGGAAATAACTAATATATTTCATATATACACTGGTATACACATTGTGTGTGGTTTTATACATATATATATATATATATATGTAAAATCCATATGTACTGGACTTAAAAACCTTATGAAGACAGTTATGAATAATTTATTTCTGTGCAAAAATGATGTTAAAAATGGGGTTTGTGTGCTCCTTCCCCATGCCTAGCGGTGAAAAACATGATTTTGAACTACACAGTTTTCCCTAAAGCCTTTGGAAGCATTATCTGTGTTATTATAAATGCAGGCTGTTTGGCAAAGGGCAAATTTTAACCTCATGGTGCATCCTAAACGGTAGCCCAAGCTCTAGGGAAATGTGTTTTTACAAATCTGCAAAATTTGTCTCATTCAAGGTCTTGCAGTTTCTAATGGTTTCTTTTCCTGGGTCTTTTTAGGACGTAACAATTTCTGAGTTGTCTTTTCCTCCCGTGGATAAAGTGAAACATGCTAATCTTCCTAAAAGAAAGATTTCCATCCCAGCTGTGTTTCAGTCTCACACTCACTACAAGCAGGTTTTTAAAGCTGCTCTGACAGGTAAGTCTCACGCTCTGCTCTGTGAAATTCTGTCATTTTTAAACGTTGCCTGTTAGAACAACAGGGTACATTTGATTTTTTTATATACATACTGAAATATATTCAGTCTGTACCCAAAGATTCCATGTACTCCCCAACATTGCAAAGACAAACCAAAAGGACAGTACACTTCTGTTCAACTATGTAACCTCCTGCTGTTTTCCTGTCTTAAGATTCCTAAGCTTTTTTTTCCCCCTCTGGAATAAGTGGATTTTGCAGCTCATATGGTTTCTCTTAGGATTCAGATTAAATATTTTGATTTGGGATGGAAATCTTCCAATGAAAATACATTTGTTTGAATGCTGTGTGCCTGGGTAAGCATTTTAAGGCTGTGCTAATGATTCTGTTGTTCTCCTTTCCTTACCAAGAGCAATTGAACATAATGCTGTTTGAGTTGGCACAGAGACTGCACAATGCCCTCTCCAAAGTGGATATATCATTTTACACTGCAGTGAAAGATGGGCAAAGCCAGAGCCAAGGAAGCTGCGCTCCGCTCTGCAACCACAGGCACCCTGCTAAGCTGGTGGTGGTTAAAAAAGAAGGTCAAAACAAGGTGCTGTTTATTCCTTGTGTTTTTACACTTTTGGGGTGAAAGAGTCCATTGCTTTCTCTTTTTTCCTTGCTTGTTTTAGTGCTCATGGACTTTTTTTTCCCCTCCCTTCCCTGGCAGGGTCGTTTGTTCTATGCCTGTGATGCCCCACAAGCTGAGCGGTGCTCCTTTTTCAAGTGGATCGAAGATGTGAACCCCACACAGACAAAATCCAGACCGAGCGCAGTGCTCCGTGACACAAAAAGCATTGGGACATACCTCAGGAGCCAAAAGATTGCTGTCTATGAGGAATGCCAGCTTTTGGTGAGGTATCCTGAAATGCTGTGCGCTTCTCTCAAGTGCTGGGTGAATTCAGGGACTAGAAATATTCCAGTAGCTCGGGATTTCAGCAGGATTCATCACGTTTTCATTATATTGAAAGAGTAAAGATTTCTTTCTGTAAAGAAATGCAAGAGCCAAATTAGTGGAGGAAAAAAATATTTATAGCAATGCTATTTCTTTTTAGCAAGAATCAAAAGTACTGACCAGCAGCTTGATCAATTGTTTAATGTTACCATTGCTGCATTTGAATTATGGTTCCTTTAATCTTCAGTAAGAGAATTTGATTCGTTCTCTTCAAGATGCTAATTTTAATGCCAGAAGTTGTCTCAAAGGCTGTTCTGTGCTGTTAAACTGTAGAGGAAACAATTTAATTGTGGCTGAACATGAGAGAATTTTGAAGTCAGGATAAATGTATTTAAAACTTGTTAATGTAAGATGATGTACAATCACTTGGTCCAGCCTGTGGAGGTTTCTTATTTTTGGTGCTGAATCCAAAATGTGTCGATTGTTTACATACATTTTCTCTTAAAATTACAATTTCCTAGGAAAGCCTTTGAAATTCCAACACAGCGGTACAGTAAATTCAAGAAATTTATGAATACACCTGCCAGCTTTGATGGGGACTCCAAACCCAAATTATACCTGAAACTAAGCAGAAAGGAGCATTCTTCTCTCTACAGCAAAGGTAAGCACATCTTAAACATCAGATTTAAAAGGTGGCTGGAGGAGAAGCTTGTGAGGACTCTATTTTTTATTTTGGCAGATGACATCTGGGTTGTTTCAAAGACTCTGAACTTTGATCCCATCGATACTTTCATTGCAAGCAGTGCTTTCTTTGGACCGTCCTCCAACAATGAAATAGAATTGCTACCACTGAAAGGCTACAGTCCCTCCAACTGGAGATCAAGCAGTGAGTTCCACAGCAAATCATTCTGAATCGTGGGAGACAACTATGGAAAAATCCAGCCGGCCATGAAGGATGAGTTTAGAATTTCTTAAATCTTGCACTTGATTTAATTCACTGCATTTTTTTTTCCTTGTATGTTTGAATATATAATTTGAATACAGTAATTAACGCAATTAAACCTGCAAAGTAGCTGGTAAATTCCAAATGGGTGGGGAAGAAATGAGAATAATATAAAGAAAGTAGTAAATTATATAATACAATGTACAGTGCAAATTGACTGTCAGAGTGTAAGCAACAGGAATATGTTTTTACTGTCCTTGAAAAACAAAACCTCAAACAACTCACTGGAAAATTTATATTCTTATAAAAAGCCATGTATTATATCTGTCATTCTGCAAAAGTTTCTTGGTTTTGCTGTTGAATTGAGCTAAAGCTTTGGGGTTGTTTTTTTTTGTTAATGAAGGAGATAAAATCACTTAATTACTCTTTTGGCATTTTATAATTCATTTCTTTAGCTGATTTGAAATTTCGGTTCATTTAATTTCTTTCTCGTTTTATTTTTCCGTGGCATTCCCAGTGTGTGTTCACGCCTTGCTGGTTTGTAACGCCAGTGGCGAGCTGGCATCCTTAAGAAACATGGAGGAGCACTTCAATCCATCCACGTTACCACTGATCCCATTTCTCCTGAAAATGTGAGTTACTGCTCTGTGATACTGCGGGCAGGTCATGAAACAGCAGCAGTTCAGTGTAGGAATATCAGAACCAGGAGATACAAATTATATCATATCACAACTTTTGGCAATTTTTTGGTTTCTTAGGAATTTTAATTCTGAAAATGCTACGAAAAGAGTGAACAAGAGGAAATTTACTCCACCTGCCATGAGCCTGAAACACTCAATGATGTCTGGCCCTGTGAGCTCTGAAGTGGCAATGGGAATGGCTGAAGAGATGATCCAAAGATTCTCCCTGAACCCAGACCAGGCAACTTCCTTGATTCACATAGCCCAGATGATGACCTCCTGTGGAAACCCCAAACCAGGGGAAGAACATCAGAGCTTGCCCATCACAATCATACGAGGTACACAGCAAAGAATTGTGACGTTTGCTGCTATTGTATCTTTGCAAAAGTGCTGATTAATGTGAAATGCCATTAATATGAAATGCCAGAGTCAGTCCCTCTGGTAGTGGCCTTGATGTTAATGGATCCATTCTGTCAGCACAGAGCTTTTGCTCCTTAAATTTTCATTCTGCCTTTTGCAGGATTTCACAGAAGCGCATAAGAGGTTTTTCCTAGAAATATCTACACACAAAATCAGAGTTATTTAGTGTCTTCTGCTTCTTTCTTTTCATATTAAAAACACTTTTTATCATGTATTTATCGTGTTTTTCTAAGTATAAAGGTAATTGGTTGCCCCTGGATACTGGGAGGTGCTGAAGCAAGCCCGTGCAATGTTTTTACAGGAATCACAGCATAACTGAAGTTAAAGCAATTGATTCAAACTTTCCAGGGAATTTTCACTCCTAACTTGGGCTTTTTCTTCCCAAATACCAGGTGTTTTTGGAGCTGGCAAGAGCTACCTGCTGTCTGTGGTGATCTTGTTCCTCGTGCAGCTCTTTGAAAGCAGTGAAGCTACAGAGGGTCCAAGGGCAACTCCATGGAAACTTCTCCTTGCTTCTTCCACCAACATTGCTGTGGACAGGATACTGCTGGGGTGGGTTACCGAGGCTTCTACGGACTCTTCCTCCAGAAATGATAATAATGCACTTACGTGGTGGTGATAATTGTGTTGGTATTTCCTGTAAAACGCATCAAAAAGATTGATTTCCTTCCCTAAAAAGTGCCACACACAGGTTTTCATTTTCCCTCAGCTCTTTTGCACTGTTAAAAGAGTGAAAGATACGTAAAACATCTACAGAAGACTAATATTAGCCTTTACTCTCATCAAATTTACTATTAAAATGTATCATGACAAAGTAACACTGCTCAGGAATCTTTGGGATGTAGCAGTAGGGGAAGGAGGGGCAGAGAGAATCAGATTTGTGAAAATTCAGCATGAAGTTAACATGAAATAAAAAACTCAAGGTTTGGGAGGAAAAAGCAAGGGAAGATAAATATGGAAGACTGTGAGAGGGGAATCATCAAGGCATTAAGCATTTTTGAGGCAAATCATGATGAGGTAATTTATTTTGATTTTCTCGAATTCCTGAGGTACTTCATCCCGTTAACCACCGAAGTTTGTGTTCCTCAGTGTTCTGATGTGTCTTTTGAAACCACTTTTAAAAGTTTTCAATATTTCTTTTTTTCCATTTCTGTAATTTTTATCACCTCTTTCTTTAAAGCCTGCTGGATCTTGGATTTGAGGATTTTATAAGAGTGGGAAGTATAAGGAAAATCGCGAAAGCAATTCTTCCCCATAGGTAAGAAAATCTCTTTGAGGGATCTGAAGCAATTTGGGGTATGTTAGTACATTTGTTGTCAAGTGATGTTAGGTATAAAGTATGATTATTTTTCCAAGCACTGTTATTTTCAGTTACTGTAATGTGCATTACAAAATCTTCTTTGAAGTTTACATGCAGGCTCAGGAAGTGAAAATGAGCAGTTGAAAGAGCTGCTTGCTCTCATGAAAGAAGATTTGACTCCAGCTGAAAAAATCTATGTCAGGAAGAGCATCGAGCAGCATAAACTGGGGACCAATAAAACTATTCTGCAACAGGTACGGTCAAAGAGATGGGATGGGAAAGCAGGGATTTGCTGTGTCTTATCCACAGGGAGGGCCCAGCAAATGGAAACTGGGAACCCCCTCTCCTGGTTTTGAAAAATGAAGTGAATGTTAGGTTTGATTCCACAGGTATAGCTTAGTGTCTTATTTCCAAAAACAAATTTAGGTGTATTCTCCTGCTATAGTTACGTGCTACACAGAGATTAACTTTGAAATGATCTTAACTTTTTCCCTACCCGTTCTCCCCTTGCTCGTGGAAGGTGAAAGTGGTTGGAGCGACGTGTGCTGCCTGCCCCTTCCCTTGTCTGAACGCGCTCAGGTTTCCTGTGGTGATGCTGGATGAGTGCAGCCAGATGACTGAACCTGCTTCTCTCCTTCCCGTCGCCAGGTACAGCTTTCCTGTGGGGCTTCAGCAGGGACACGAGCTCCAAACAGTGCCAAACTCCACAGTTTTTCGAGCACATGAACCCCGAGGTCTCACCTTAGAGAGCAAGAAGAGGGATTTTACCTTGAGGCCTGCCTGCCCTTAGGTGTTGTTAAACCGGGGTGGAGAAGGGAGGCTGATGGGAAGCAATGTGCTACAGAAACACAGCACACACACTTCTGTATGAACAGTTTAACATCCTTTTTAGAACACTTTTTTCCCTTGTTTTTTCACATTCTTATTTAGGTTTCAGTGTGAAAAGCTCGTCCTTGTTGGAGACCCCAAGCAACTGCCACCAACTATCCAAGGGTCTGAGAGTGTTCATGAGCAGGGATTGGAGCAGACTCTCTTCGACCGGCTCTGCTTAATGGTAGGCGCTGCTAAACACACCTTTGGAAAAGGTGGAGAGTGGAATTGTTGGTCACTAGGGGAATTCTGGTTCAGCTGTCAGAGGATCAGTGTTTCAGCACTGCAAAATCTCCTAAAATCACGGAATGGCTTGGGTTGGAAGGGACCTCAAAGGTCACCCAATCCAACCCCCTGCCATAGACAGGGACACCTTGCACTAGACCAGGTCGCTCCAAGCTCCATCCACGTGAACACTTCCCAGTCCTAATTTCTCTGTCCTCGTTCTTTAGGGGCATAACCCAATACTTCTTCGGACACAGTACCGCTGTCACCCTGCCCTCAGTGCCATCGCCAACGAGCTGTTCTATGAAGGGAACCTCATCGATGGGATTTCTCAGGAGGACAGGACTCCTCTATTGGAATGGCTTCCAACGCTGTGCTTTTATAGCGTTCACGGCATGGAGCAAGTAAGTTCCTCAACACTTCTTATTTATACTTCCTACATGAAAAGTCAATATTGTAGTTTTTCCTCCGTTCCATTTCTTTTTACACTGTTGGTGAGAACTGTTTTGGGAATGTTTTTCTCTCTTTCCAGATTGAAAGAGACAACAGCTTTTATAACATGGCAGAAGCTCATTTCACAGTCAAGCTCATCCAGTCTCTGATTGCAAGTGGAATAGAAGGAGCTGCTATTGGTGTGATTACCCTTTATAAATCACAGATGTATAAGGTTCGTATAATAAATCAATAATAAAAATCAATAAAGTACTCATACACTGAGTAGCCAAACTCATCCCCTTCCCTGTTTCTTTGCCCACAGATTCAGAACTTGCTCAGTGGGGTTCACTCCAAGGCTTTTGAAGTCAAGCCTGTCCAGGTGTCCACGGTGGACGCGTTCCAAGGTGCCGAGAGGGAAATCATCGTCCTGTCGTGCGTGAGGACGAGGCAGTTTGGGTTCATAGACTCGGAGAGGAGGATGAACGTGGCACTAACGAGGGCAAAGAGGCACCTGCTGATTGTGGGCAGTCTGGCCTGTCTGAGCAGGAACAAGCTGTGGGGAGGAGTAATTCACCACTGCAAAGGTAACAGTTTCTTTTCGGGGGTTTTTGAAATCATGTGCCTCGTTTTCTTTAATTAGACTACGTATAATACACCTTTAAGTGTTTCTATACAATATGGAATAATATATAAAATATACGGCATGTACATTAGAGCAACCACTATATTCATTCCATATAAACTCTCATTTTCAATATTCCATAGAATATCTAATAGATCACAGGAAAATGCAAGAATGTGCAAGTTGCAGGTTTGCGGTTTTGCCTGCAAACTCTTTTTATCCAGTAATGGGACTTTACCTGCTTGGCTGACATCAAAGAAAGCATCTTGTTAGGGACTGAATTCCAAAGAACCATTTTCCGAGCAGAAATATCACGGCCACTCAGTCCTCTTGAGATGTTGGCATTGCCAGGAGCTGCTGCCATGATGGGTGCTGTAAAGAGAGATGTAATTATCCTGTTTATTGCTGCTTTTAGGATGGGAAAATGGATTACAACATGCAAGCCAGTGCGAGCAGCAGCTAAACGACATTCTCAAGTCTTACTTGGAGAACAGGGAGGAAGAAGAACAGAGTAAGGAAAAGGAAAAATAAAATACGTGTTGGTTTTATGAACAAAATATTAATTGCTTGTCTGTAAAAATTACCAGCGCTATTGCTAATCTAGTATTTATTTAACATGGGATATTTTTGTTTGGATCTCAGTGCACTGATACTTCTGTTTGAAGAGCACTGATACTCGTGTTTATGTGACTAAAAATGAATAAAGTGACTTGACTTGGTTGATAACCATAAATAGAGCGACTTTAGCTGCTTAAGAAGTGCGATTCTTTTATGCTTACAGTGTAGCTAATTGTTTTAGTGATATTTCATTGTTCTTCAGATTAAACAACATGGTATTTTAGAACAATGCTGTCACCTTCCATATTTACAGGTAGGTCACATCCTGGAAGGAGCTTGGCTAAAACAATTAAAAGGCCCCTTCCCCAGCTCTTGGGAAAACCTTAAGCACCTTCCAGTGCCTACAGGGGCTTCAAGAGAGCGACTTGTCACAAGGGCATGGAGTGACAGGACAAGGGGGAATGTCTTCAAACGCCAGAGGACAGGTTTAGCTCGATATTAGGGATAAATTCTTCGCTGTGAGGGTAGTGAGGCCCTGGCACAGGTTGCCCAGAGGAGCTGTGGCTGCCCCGTGCCCGTAAGTGTTCAAGGCTAGGCTGGACGGTGCTTGTGAGCCGTGCTGCAGTGGTGTCCCTTCAGACAGGTGCCGGACACACCGGCAATTCCCCATTCGCTTCCCAATATTCCCGATCCCGGGTGCCTCAGTCCCGCGCGGCTCCCGGCCGCCGCCAGATGGCGCCGCGCGCGCGGCGGAGGGAGCC
>VZTA01008238.1:201503-259267 GCA_013398855.1 Mohoua ochrocephala
TCTCTCTCTCTCTCTCTCTCTCTCTCTCTCCGATGTGCACTTTGCCCAGTTTTCCCAGATCTGTCACCGCGGGGCTTTTGTGTGTGTGTCCCCCCCTTTCCCCGCTCCCCTCTTTGCCATCTGTCCCTTATGATTTATAGGCGGGAGGGGGGGTGCAAAGCGAGGAGAAAAAAAAAAAAAGTAAATTGTTTTGTTAGGGGTCCAGGTTAGAAGTCATTGTATAATTTGTAGGCTTTGTGAGGGCTGAATGCAAGCGTGGAAATTTAGGCTGAACTCTCTATCAAAAGGGAAAAAAAATCGGGAGGGGGGGAATGGGGAAGGATCTCCTCATACATTATTTATTTCGACCTTTAGGGGACGAGGAACTCCCCCCTTCTTTCAGGAGATTAAAAATAAATCAACAGACTGAAAACCTCAACAGACACGGAACATTACAGCGATCAGCCACACACGTGTTCACATTTATTTATTATAAAGACAGATTTCATGGAAAATATGTATTTTTTTGTATAATTTACAGAGTTTATTCTAGTATGTATTTACAGCTGAAGAGCAAAGGGATTGTCCTTGTGATAAAATATAAATAAAAAGCTCTAATTTTCGTAACTTTGGGGTTGCTGCTTTTTCTGCTGTACGTGCCAGCGACCGGGAATTACGGGATTGGGTCTGTCCTTGTCTCGGGTGAAACCGAGGTCCGGTGGCACCCGATGTCACCGGGTCCGTGGGCAGCAGTTTCTTTGGGAAACAGCATTAAACAGAGAGAGAGAGGGAGAGAGAAGGAAGTGCAGTGGGAGTTTAATGATCGTTTACCTTTGGCTCTCAGTACGGAAGATGCTGACGGCAAATGCAGGATGGATGGATGGATGGATGGATGGATGGATGGATGAAGTTATCACACTTCAGACCGACGGATTTCGCCGAGAAGGCTGTAGGAAATAAATGTTATTGAGGAAAAAAAAATGCATGGGTTAAAAGAGGAAGAATTTCCTCACTGTGAGGGTCGGATGAATTCCAAGTCGCAGGCAGTTCCAGGGGGTTCGGTTCAGCGTGCACAGCACACAGCCAGGGATGTCACCGTGGAGGGGGATGCTGGAGGCCGCCCAGGCCCTTCAATCATCGTCCCCGTGCTCCCGGGAGCACTTTGTGACTTCTGGGTACAAACACCTGGAAATCATTAAAAACCAGCAGAGGCGCCTGAGTGTATTAATTAAATAAAACGCTCAGCACGCGAATCCCGCCCGGTGCCCTCCGGATCCTGGGAGCGTGAAACCCGGCCCTCGGAGCGACGTCCGCGAAAGGAAGGGGGGGAGAAGAAAGAGAAAAAAAAAAGCCCAAAATGTGTGAAAAGAGAATTAGTGAAATTAGGTTAGGCCAATAAACCGCGCGGGGGTCCCCCCGGCCCCGCAGCCTCGGGCGAGCAGTGCTATCTAGCCTGATCTATTGTTTCCCCCCCTGGCAGGGGGGTTATTGTGTGATAAATAATTCCCTAAAAAAAAAAAAAAAAAAAGAAAGAAAAAAAGTGGGAGCATTTGCATAATCACTGCTTTGATGTGGCCAGCAAGATGAAGCTGTGTCCCCCCAAATCTGCCACGGGCCGGGAGGAACAAAACAAGAAGGAGCCTTTCACGGCGCTGGCGGTGTGTGGGGCAGCCCGTCGGGAGCGGGTCTTTCACTCTCGCTCGCTTTTAACGACCCCTTTTAATGATTAAACTCCAGGAATGCCAAAAGAAGCCGAGCGCCCTCTCCGTCTTTTCTGGTCGGGCCTCATTGTCCTTCCCGGTTTCTCTCCCTCTTTTAAGAGGCGCTGGAGTAGGTGCCTTCGGCCCTTCAAAAGGCCGGCATGGATGGGACGCGCTTCTCTCTCGGGGCTGGAGCCATGCGGGAACGGGAGGGACATCCCGGCTGGCTCAGCCCGAGGATGCTCCCCCCGGCCATCCTCAGGGAGGGACGCTGCTCCTTGCCAGGTGCGTCACCCTGGAGGGATTTCCCTCCATCCCAGGTACAGACCCTGTTGGCAGGAGCGTTACCGTCCTGCTGGGGCTGTGGCAACGGGAACCCCCGTGGGAAAAAGCACACGATGCGGAGGATGGAGGGGGGGGTTGGAGAGGGATTTGGGGTGGGAGCCATGCCAGCCAAACCTTCCCTGCTCCCTGGGGGAGGCTGGGCTTGGTTGGAGATGCCCTCGGAGGAGATGGGCCTGAGGGGGGCAAGGCTTCGAGGGGGAAGCAGGACCATGCTGGCAAAGGTTGAGCTGGAGAGGCTGGATTTGTCACCTAACCCAGTCACCCTCATCCCGATTTTTCATTTGAATGTGGCCAAAAGCGTTTATTTCCCTTTCTTCCCCCTTAATTTGAGTTTATTCCTCTCCTTCCTTTCTTTTTCTTTCATCTATTCCCCCTTTTCTCCAAGAAGACTGATTTTTGGAGGTGATGGGGAGTCCCCAGAGCCAACTGCAGCCAACCTGGAAGTGGACCAGGGGATGCAAGATGGGCAAACACCTCTTTGGATGATGCGAGGAACCTGGGGGTGGTTTCCATGGCAGCCCCTTGCCCCAGAACATGTGTTTATGATCCTTCTGTGTATTGTATTTTGGCATAAAAGCTCCTCTGCGCCGGCAGGGCTGGAGGGGCAGCTCGAAGGCCCCCAGGGGGTTTTACAGCCCTCCTTGGCATAAGAATGGCCACGAGGAGCCAAACCAGCACCCCAAGGGCTGTCGCACGCTGCCTTTCATGGCAGGCATAAATCTGTCCCCGTAGTGCCATCGTTAAAGAGCCCTCCCGACACGGCTCTCAGCTGGCTGGCGCGTTTGAAACCCAGTTTTCCTAAAGCCTTACTCAGGTGCCCCAGGTTGGGCTTCCCCTGGTCCTGTATTATGTGTGGGTTTGGCCCATGTGGCCCCCATTCCCACTCCCCACGGGCAAAAAGGATCTCAGTTATCTATTGTACAGTCAATCCCCTGGCATAAACAGAAATCCCAGCGGGATCTTTTTTTGTAACCTGGTGTAGGTTGTTGTCTCACTACAAGGCAAAATCTTGTGTTTTACCGTCTAAGACAGAGTCCGTCGCTCTGCCAAGCCGACAGCGTAAGGATACAAGGATATCCTGCCTTCTACCTACAATTCTGCAACAGCTGTGCAGGTCCAGCAAAATTCTGGCAGCCTGCTCATCCCCGTGACCTCTCGTACTGAATTCAGATTAAGGAGAGGCAGAACTCTTGCCAGATTTAAAATCAAGCCTCTAAAAACTGATTGGAGAGGAAAAAAAAAAAAAACAACCATCCTTGGAGGGTCACTTTGCAGCGGCCGGGAGGGAACGGGGACGGTGCTGGGGCGGCTGTGACACGCAGCCATCCCCTTCCCTCGCCTCCCCTCCTCCTCTTTTTATTAAAAAGCAGAGAGACCGGCCCAAAGCTGACGGCATATTTACCTTCATGAGTTTTAAAAAAAGTTAATTACCGCTCGGAGCAAGTTGGTCGGGCTGTCCTGAGCTGTCTTTTATTAGTAGTCGCCTTCATTAATTTCCCTCGCTGGATTTGCTGCTAATAGCTGCCTGGTCCTGGGCAGCACAAAGCAGCATCTGTGCCATTGAGCAGAAAAGCGGGAGTCAGGCAAAGGGGGGCACTGGGGGGTGGGGGGCGACGCCGTTTGCAAATCAACCTCTATTAACGTGATGTCCTGCTCGGAGGGGACGGCAGCCCCGGTAGCCGGCACGGCGGTTTGGGCTGCGCTGGGCTGTTACCGAGGGAGGACAGGCACCTGCTGCCCGCCGGCGGGATCCTGCCCTCATCCCGCTCCCCTGGGCGCTGCCTGTGCCGCCCGGGAACCCCCCGGGATGCTGGACCTGGCCTCTACGGACCTGTGCACCCAGCTCGGGGCTGCCGATGCTTCGGTCCTGCATTAAACAAATCGTTAATAACTCGGTGTCTTTCGATGCGAGAGACACTCTGCCTTAAGAACAGCTTGGCAGAGAAGTTTGGGATTAGGGAATGGGATTAAGTTCTGTTTGGAGGGGGCAGCGGGCAGGCTGGGGGGGCCGGAGGCACGGCGGGCTCACACGAGCTGGGGCAGCGGGCGGCTGCGGAAGCCAACAGCCCCATCTGCTCCCGCTCTGCCAGGGGAGAGGGGAGATGATTTCATCCAAGTGGAAGAAAGGAGGGTGGCGTGTGTCACTCCCGGGAGAGGGGTGAGAGCAGCACGCTGCCGCCACCTTCCCCGCAGAGCTGGGGGAGGCACCCGTGTGCCGGGGCTTCCCTCAGGGCAGCAGATAGATGAGAGCAGCAGGTACCAACACCTTGCTGCAAATACCCCGGCGCTGGTTAGTGGGAAGGAGGTGCCGAGGAGGCTGCTGCTGCTGCGTTCTTCCAAGCAGAAGAGATTGGGCAGCACAGGCTGTGGTTCTGCGCTGGCTGACGCGAGGCTTTCCCCCCAGTAGCCATGAAAAGCTGTCTGCTGAAGGAGCTGTGCCTAAATCCAGCAGCTGGGCTCTGGGGGCAGCTGATGCCGGGTTTATGGCAGCGGGGCCGTGCTGCCTCGCGTGCAGGGGCTGCCTCACAGCTGGAGGGGTCACCCCATGCCCGCTCTCCGCCAGCCGCAATGGCCCGGAATGCTGCGGCTCGGAGGGAGAGGGAGGGAGGCAAGCCTGGCTCAGCCCTGTGTTGTTGGGATGACTGAGGGGCTCCCTTTCCATTGCATCTTTTCTAAGAGAAATTCCCTGAAGTGCTCCATGGAATCGTTAGTTCTTGGCAACTGAGTGAGAAAATCATTCTACCTGTTGTTCGCAGGCTTCGGTGGCATCGGCTTGTTCCCTGGATATCAAATTTACTAACTTGGATGCACAAGCACGACACAGCCAACAGGACTCTGCCTTTCACCTGGATACCTGCAGAAAGGGAAGGAGGAAAAACCTCTTCAGGCAAATACCTTCCCTGAAGGACTGGAAAGCGTGTCACCACTTTGTCACGAGCAGGCCGGTTTTGTGCCTGACTTACAGCAGCACTTACACAGGGTGTAAACTCAGGTCCTGGAGTTTAGGTGAGAGGGGAAAATGTTTCATGTTTCCTCAAGTTTGATGTCCCCACAGTTCACATTTCACTGTCCCAGCACGACACAGTTCCACTCATTTTGTAGAGACTGGCCCTCAGTGGTTATACGGAGTACTTGGGTTGGAATTTGGAGAGTGTTACAATTAATCAAGCCCCAAAAGCACCTTGGTAGCAAGTTACTTAACACAAACCACTGAATCTCCAATAAAAACTTCTAATAAAAAAAGGAAAAAGTATTCCCTAAGTCTCAGTTAGTTCAAATTACTTTATTCTGAAACCAGAGGAAATAACAGCGAGTTTTTGTCAGTAGCTCAAAGATGAAGTTTACAACCAAAATATTAAATTCTCCACCATCAGAGTCAACTATTTGTTTCCTCAATAATCCCCTATTTGTAGCACAAATGCAAACCAATAATTTAGGCCCTGTGTGTTTGGGGCCATGAGTGCAGCCCAGTTCTTCAGGCGATGATGAGGTTATAAATCCACGATTCCCAGCAGCCAAGCCCCGGATGAAGACAGAGCGCCTGATACATCTGAAATTGCACCCAATCCTGTAAAAGAATGAGACCAGTAGAATATGATTCCATGTCTGTTTCAACAGGGAACTGGGCAGGCTGATCCTTGACCCTTACTTTTACCTGTGAGTAGCTGTAACTGTGGTGGCAAAATGTCTCCTAAAACCCCTAGAAGAAATGAGCTGCCAGACGGAAATATAAGGAAGAAAGCAAAATATTAAAATTTCACGGGGATGGATTTATTCAGAAGCACATCTAAATAAATTTTCTTTTTCTTTCTTTGAGCAGGAAGGAGCTGGAAAGGGCATGGCTGGCCAGGGGTCCAAGAACTGCGTGTGCTGCTGGAGCAGACACGGCGGGGCCGGCTGCTGGCGGCGCATTAGGACACTTTGTTGTGCAGAGACTGTCCGGGAGGTTTTGTTTTGGTTTTAATTGTCTCTATAGAGCAGGGAAAGCTTCTGCAGAGAGGCTTTAACACAGCATCTCTGCCGCCCATTAATTCCCGGGATCTTGCTAACTAGCTTTGTTTGTCCCCCGGAGCCCGGCGCTCGCTCGCTGGCCGGAGCACGGAGCTATGCGAGCGCGGCGTTTGTCACTTAGTTAAAGCCAGCATTTCCCCACTGCCGGGGACAAGGCCGGCCTTTATTGGCTGCACAACGAGATAACGGGCTTAATCTTCCCAGTAACACGTGAGTTTTCATGTATCACTTTAATCTGCGAGACACTGGGGCCGAGTGTCCCGTCACATGCCGATTTCACTGTTGTGTGAGCCGGCGACTGCCCCAGCTCAATGATGGATTGTTTGCCGGCTCTTAACAACAGGCAAGATGGTGAATGCCCCGGGGTGACAGACAGTGTGCAATGGGAACGGCCGCAAATCTGATGGCCCGGTTCAAGTTCACCTGACAAAGCTGGAGCAGTCTGCGAGCAGCGCCCGGGAAAGGATTATTCACACTGGCATTATATTTTTGAATGCATTTTTTCTCCCCGCGCAGCTGCGCAGCTCCCCAAGACTGAAGGTTTATGCACCATAAAAAAGAGATTTAATTTTTTTTTTTTTTTCTCTTCCTTCTCCCTCTTTACACCTAGTTCTAATCAGTTGGCCCAGGGATAGGGCATCTTTCCAAACAACTCAGCACTAACATCACCTAGAAAACAATAGCATTGCTAAAACGCGGGGACAAAAGCCTAAAAATCTCTGCTGGCTGCAGAAACAAAAGGGGACGGTTTTGTTTAAGCCACGTCTGTTGGGGACCCATCTTTTCGTGGAACTTTGATGCTGTGCTCCCTTTCTCATCGAGAAAATCCCCCCAAAGAAACGATCCCAGCCTTTGCGCTCGGGGGCAGCGGGACATCGGGGCTTTGGGGGTGAAGAGGAGAATGGGAAACGGGGCAGCTTTTCGCTGCCTTGCTGCACAACCTGCCCCCAAAGATAAAGGGGAGGGCAAAGCAGTGTCCAGCTCGTGGGTCACTCTGTGGACTGACCTGTGCCACTCTAGGCCAGCAGCTCCACCGAGGGCCTTGTCAAAGACAGGCGGCGACAGATCTCGTTGCACTCCACGTGCTGGTCATTAAAAAAGTAGTAAATTCCTTTCTTCCCGAAGTTGGAGCGCGAGACGTCTCTGCTGCTGAGGGAATGAATCTGGGGGTCTGTGAGGTAGATGAGGCCTTTCCCGTTACCCGTCACCCAACCTGTGGAAGAAATGGTACATCCTGATGTCAAACACCACAGCCTTTGTATCACCACGCCCAGGACTCTCTGCCTGGCACCGCCCTCGCCCTCTTCGTGGCACCTCAGTGATTCCCAGTTCCCACACACGACAGCAAAAGCAGAACCCTATGGGACACATAACGAATTTTAATGAAATGAATACCCCAAAGGTACCTGTGGGCTAAAAGCTGAGTGGGAAGGGCATAAACTTCAGTGTCATACACACCTTGAAGGTCGACGACGACGTCAGTTCCGTTGGAGAACTCGTAGGAGAAGTGGCCGTAAGCCAGACCGTACTCCGTGGCTTTGTACTCATTCTTCACTACCTTGGTGTTGTTGGACAGCTTCACAAACTCCCCGAGGATGTAGGGCTCCACACTCACACACCCTTTGATAGTTCTGTCTTCCAGTACCTGAAAGGAAACAGCCTCACCGCTGCTACACTCGACTCGAGACACCCTTCCCCATCAGGTCCTTGGAATTGTTTACCAGACAGTTCTTACCAGGAGCACGGCAGAGGGGATATAAAAGATCTGGGTGGGGACCTTCTGCTCATACAGCCTCTTGTTGAACTCTGTCACGTAGTACTGGGCAGTCATTTGTCGCTCCACGTCACTGAAATGGTGGAGGAGTCCTTTTTCTTCTTTATACTCCTTCCCAACGTACCTGAACAAAAGGAGAAGTGTCAGGAGCAGTGTTTGTTCTGGATGCTGGGAGACAGAAACATCACTGCAAAGCAGAGCTTGGCTGTTCAGAAGTAAATCCACCTGTGGATGATGCATTTTAAATTGGCTGTGATTAAAACTGGGTGGGTTTTTTTTTCTTTTCTATCTCATAGAGGTGAAAAATTATCAGTCAAATCCTGGGATGGGGGTTTCATAACACTGGAATGTTTAAACTCAGCCCTTCTTGACTCTGAAGGGAGACTTGACTCAGAGGTATTAAAATACTGTTCTCCACCCATAATAATTCATAAGCTACTTCTAGTAATGATCTGAACTCTGCAATTAGCTGTTAGAAGACAACAGTGAAGCAGCTTTTCTTTCCCAGAAATTAAAAAGTAGAGTTACATGGAGTGGTGTAAAAGGTTGCCAAAATGTCCAACGCATTTGGGAAAGCCATAAAATATTCCTGCTACAGCAAATCTTACCAGACAGTTTTTATCCATATTTACACAGAAGCAGCACTGATTAACATTTTGTTCCGGGAATCTGCTTGGTCCATACCTTCCCAGGCTTTCTTCCTGGTGCAGGAAGTGGATCCAAAAGGCACTTCTCTGCTTGCCTTCCTTGGCCACGTTCAGGTAGTCCCCGATGAACACGGCTGTCTCCTGGCCTGTCCACAGCCCGGATTTCTTGGAGTATTTCAGAAGAAGAGCAGCTACGAAAAAGAAAACACCGCAGGTAAAAAGAAGGGAGAAACCCACAGGACTGCTCTGAGCCTGTGCTGAGGGCTGGCTGTTAGTTATGATTAACTTAATGACCATTATCTTAAACAGACAGTTTTCAGGGATGCCATGTGGAATCTAAACTCAAGTAATGGGGTAGAAAGCAATAAAAAATTAAATCCTAATAAATGTTGAGTAAAATATTGTGTTCAAAAGCCTGAGTCAAGCTTGTTCCCTGTGGAGGCACACGTTGCTGTGTGGGAACTTACAGTACGCTTTGTGAAGCTCTTTGGTCCTAAAAATCCCAGTAGGCATCAGTCTCCGGACAAGCCAATTATGCTCCACCCCTGCCAGGAGCTGCTTGTAATCATCATCCCTCAGAAACCGAGCGTCCAGGACCTCTTCCTTCGTCCTCCCAGGCGCGAAGGCAAAACCCCTTCCCCTTGGGATCGAACCTTCAGGGGAACTCGTGGGCATCTGTGCTGATTTGATCCACGAACTCAGAGATGAACTGGATTGTCTCTTGCTGCTCACCATGTCCTGAGACCTCTCCTCATCTTCTTCCGTAGTGGCACAGTCAAAGTCCTTGGTTGTGGATATCTTTCCCTGAGGGGGAAAAGCTGTTGGCACGCTGGGAGTTGCTTCATGCTTTGGAGCCAATGCCGCAGGATAATTGCTCACTAAGTCTCCAGCACCGATGAACTCAAATTCAGTGTCATCTCTTGTTTCTGCCTGGGTGTCAACTTGAGGCACTTGGAGAGATCTGCTCCCCAGCATGGCAGAATTCCTCATCCAGTCACGCACAGAGGAGTCACTGCTCGGTTTTGGCTTGATGTTTGTTGGTGGCACAGAAGTGCCCCCGTTTTGGGGGGGATGTGCCTCAAACGAGAGACCCTCAGTGCTGTCTGCAGGTTCTCCTGGGTGGACCCACTCAAAGCGACCAACGCCTCCCTCCCTGCTGCTGTCCTTGGTCCTGCAGCTCAGCTCCACATAGGAAAAGGGCTTCTCCTCCTCCTCCTGCCCTGTAGGAACGGAGTAAGAGATGGAGAGGGAAGGAAACTCACGGTTCGAGCCCTTTGCTTTCATTTCGGAAGAGCTCCTTCCATGGCGCCTTCCCTCCCGCAGCTCTTCTCCACAGAGAGACTCCTTCTCCGCCATCCTCCCAGCCCGAGGGGCACATCCCTCTAAGGAATGCTGAGGAGAGCCCCTACAGCCACGGAGGGGCTCCCGAGGAGCAGGAGGCCAGGCTCTGGGAGGCAACGAGCACAAGGGCGCATCCTGACCATCTCCATCAGACTCTGTGGTGCAGCACTGCTCCTCCAAGGAGCCCTTCTCCCCTCGTTCCCCGTCCCTGGGAGACTCCCTGCTGCTATTACAGCGTAGCTCCTCCCAGCTGGAAGAGTAGCTGGATTTAGACAGCCTGCACCAAGAGCTCTCAGAAGCAGTGCTTTGGCTCCTGTTTTGCCCTCTGCTGAAAGCATCATTTTCACCGTTTATTTTCATTTCTAATGGCTCAGTCTCTTCTTCGAAGGAAATTTTCATCACACCACAGCCAATGTCTTGATTTCTCCGGCCACCGAGGCCCTCTGAGCTGCTTCCTGCTGTTGGTGAGTTCAGGATTCTCGCAGCACCTCTCCTCTGGTGAACTGTGTCTTCAGCAGTACACACAGTGTCCATGGTCTTGGTCTCCGTTCTTAAGGATGTGATACAAGCTCCCACCTGGATTTGTCCCGGCGCGGTTTTATGAATTCTGCAAGTTTTTTCGAACACTTGGCACACTGACAGGTGATGCTGGGAATGCTTGGCAAGGATCTTCTCAAAGCTGGTCTCCCCCTGCAGGACAGGTTTTTGTACCGAGCCTTTGTAACTGTCTGGGACGTAAGACCTGGCGTCGGAATTCGGGAAGCTTCCCACTCGCAGGCGCTTCTTCACGGATGCGATCAGAGACATGATCTCCTTGGCGAGCATCCCTTTATCTTCCTCCTCTGGAAACGAGGTGCTGTAGGAGTGCAGTTTTCCCAGGGCTTCCCTGCACAGCTGAGTGACCTCACGGAGCTCCCGGCTCTCCCCGTAGAGCCATCGGTGCACGGTGGCGAGGCAGAAAGCAGCCTTGATGAAACTGTGCAGCTCCTGCCTGCTGGTGATGGCACTCTGCTCCTCCTTGGTCAGGAGCCCGATCTCGAAGGATTCTTTGGCTTCGGACAAGTAGAACTCTCTCTGTTCTGGGGGACAGTCCTTGGAGTGGCTGTAGGACAGCAGGCACATCCCACGGATGTTCTGGGAGGGGATCAAAGAGGAATGAAGGAATCAAAACCATGTTTCTTTCCCTGACACAACTTGAAGCAAAGGCCGGCTCTGATTGCCTGCTGCTATGTTTCCCGGAGGAAATAATCTTCCTCTTTTTTCCCCTCTGAAATACAGCTGTAGCTCTAGGAGAAGCAGCATTCCTGGGGCTTGAAAGCCCAGCCTCACTC
The DNA here is from genome assembly GCA_013398855.1 of Mohoua ochrocephala. Classification (NCBI taxonomy): domain Eukaryota; kingdom Metazoa; phylum Chordata; class Aves; order Passeriformes; family Acanthizidae; genus Mohoua; species Mohoua ochrocephala. The sequence goes on from VZTA01008238.1 coordinate 212,632, forward strand.
TGTGGACAGCTTTCCACCCCTCTGCTTAGCTCCTGATTGCAGTTCAGAGCAACGTACACCCCATATAACCAACCAAACCCTCAACACAGACACGGTGCCCTGTGTGATGCGCTGCTTGAAAGCCACGTCAGAGCCAAATTTAGCAGCCTGGGCTCTTCCTCTGCACAAATCCCACTTCCAGAGGGAAGAGTGGCACTCACCACGGCCGTGAGGACAAACAGGGGGGTGTACTGGCTGTAGGCTGCTGCCAGCTTGCAGGCCTCAGCAGCCGATAGCAAGCGATGGCTGAACTCCCGCAGGAGGCTCTGGTGAAATAAAAAATAAAAGCAAACGTGAGGAAAAACCTCAACTCAAGGACTTTATTTCCAAATATATGGGGCCTGGTAGGCTGGGGCAATCATACCCTAAACAACAGCCCGGTCTGTTTCTGCAGGACCCTTTTTGCTCAGGTTTACCATGGATACGTCACTTTTGACTCCATAAATATTCTAAATATATACACTCCATAAAATACTCCTAATATGTTCTTTTTCCTGAAGCCAGGCATTCTCCCATCTAGGTGCTAATGAACTTTTTCACTGGGAGCAATGGAAGTTTCTTCAGCCCTCTCAGCACAGGAGAGGAGATGTGTGGGTGACTTTGGGACCACCTGAAGAATCCACACGCACAAACCCCAAAGCGAGTCTCACCAGGTCAATGTCAGCATTGGTTTTAAAACGTGCATAATCCTGCTCATTCATGGAAGAAAAGATGTCTGCCATAATACCCAAGGAAGTGGCAATTCCCTGAAAGAGAAATTCAGAGTTTTCATAGCGGGTTTTTCCCCTTGTACTTTGAATTTTACTGCTCTGAATAAAGTAGGTTCTGTGCAGAACATACCAGAAAAACAAGCAAACAAACACAAAAACAAGATCCAAAGAGAAGCATGGCTAAGAAATTGAGAGGTGTCATCTTGGCATTGTTTTATTAATTTCAACTTGCAGGAAGAGTAATCTGGAAGACCTGATGCCACCTAAGGGCCTGCCTGGCTAAATAATTAAGAAAACCAGGAAGCAAATGCATGCTTTCACAAAATTCACTGCACAATTCCCTGCTCCCGCTGAAATGGAGAACACAGAAGTGTTCTGAGCTTGAGGTCAAGCTTTAAGACGTGGCAGAGGAGAGGTGACAAGGTCTGGGCTTGTGGGATATCTTATCCTGGGCTCCGATTACAAACCCTCTCCAAGCATCACCCGAGGACTCTCCAGGCTTAGGCTCACATTCCTGTTTCGCTACGGACACATGGCGCGACTGCTGCTTCATCTCCAGTGGGAAGATGAGTGCTGCCCGGCCTCACAAAGGTGTTAGGGACAGGCACGCTGCCTGTGGGGGGTGTTCAGGTCCTGCAGGGCCAGGGAAATCCATCGCCCACCACGGACAGCGCAGAGCAGCTCCGCAAACAGATGAACTTAGGGAAAAAAATTAGTTCTAATCCTAAGAAATAGCTAAAATCTGTGGCTGCCCTCTGGAATTAGTCTGTCCTTGTCAGAGGCACTGGAGGTATCCTCAGGGATGGTTCGCTTCAGATGGTTCTGCTTAATGCGAAGTATTGCTTTCATCCCCCTGCAGGAAGAGAGGTGCGGGTCAGGCCGTGCAGGCACGCGGAAACAACGCGGAATACAGACTTTGTGCTGCCTGTTAACCCTGGCTGAGGTGTGTAATCGAAACGCTGCTGCTGCAGGAAACAAAAGCCAAGCTGGAGTGATTATTGGATTGGCAGGGACATGCAGAGTGGAAAGGAAATGCTACCTTTTTATCTGGCTGGGGAAGTTTGAAGTATCCCACGACCGAAGCCCAGATCAACTCTGCTGCCTCATACCACATCCCTGAAATAAATCACACAACAGGCACTGAGCAGGTGACTGCCAAGGATGGCTTTCCATAGCTTATTTTGTACCCCAGGCCCTCAGAACAGGATAAAACCACACCATGGCATGTTTTGCTTCCATGACACCGACCATTTATCAGTGTCCTTCAGCTTTTGCCTGTGCATAAACACACATTTTATCCTCAAAAAAGACTTCAGCTGCACAGTCGTGGACGATTTGGTGTTTCAAACCAAAAGCACCACATGAAGGCTGCTGCCTCAAGTGCCAAACCCTGAATACCAAAGTCCATCAAGCTGAAAATCAGGGGTTTTCCTGTCTTGAGAGAGGAAATTGCTGGGATGTCCCTGTGATCAACTACTGCCTGCCTTCGGGAACAGCGAATTTGGGACAAGCGTTGGCAAACACGGAGTGGGCACAGGGAAAAAGGGAACATTTCAGATTGCTCCTTGTCTTCAGGTGAGATTAGAAATTAAAATGACAATTCCTGCAATGTGTTTGCTTGGAGCATGGCTCCAGGCCCTTGCTGCAGAGAGATGGGAGTGCAACTCATCTTCTGGGACTGTTTTGTGGGTATAGGGTGTTTACAACATGCCAAAATTCTGACATATGCCCAGTGTAACTTTTTTAAGGAAAAAAAACCCAGGGGGAAACCTTGAGTGGAAGCTTTTAGGCAAGAGCCTTACCCAGCTTTTGCAGAATCTGTCCCCTGATTTGTAAGCAGACTGCCTGAACAAGAATCCGATCGCTCTCCTCAGCGTACTGCCAGGTTCCTGCAGAAAGAGTGGGAAAACTCGGCATGGAATGGAAAATATTCCTGTCATTCTAAGCATCTCCAAGGGTAACCCGGACGCCAGCAAACTGCCAGGACTCTCCTCCTTGCATGGAGGCCCTTTCTGTATGAGAAGCTCAGCTTCTCATGGAAAACAAACCAACAGAACCCTGAACTTCCTCAGTTTTCACAGCTGCAGAGAAACTTGAACACACCCACCAAAGAAACCCTGAGGAAAGGAAAATAAAACATATAGAATAAAGTGTTAGTTTAGTCTGTAAGATCAGTGGGAATCTGGAGCATGGACATCACTCCAACAATCTGGATTTTTGAGTTGTCTTAGTTTTCTGGATCAGCCACTTGCTTGAAATTGCTCCGCAGGTTAAACTTCTCCATCCAGAATATTTCCCCACCCAAGTGAAGATATACAAGGATGAGTCATGGAAATTTCAAAAACAAAGTCACGCTTCCACATTTTAGGAGAGAAAGGTGAAGGAAAGAGAAGCGTGACATGAGAAGTCATTACTGGGGTTGGTTTGGCTTTATTTGAGGCTGGTGTAACTGTTAAAATTAGGAACAAAAATCCCACCAAAACAGCAAGTGTGAAACTGGAAAAGAAATCTGTACGTACCCGTTGCTCCATTGTCATTAATCAGGCTGCTTAGGATATACTCGGCTTTTAAAAGTTTGCCTGATTGAAAATTAAAGAAAAAAGAGGATAGAAAATGAACATGAAAACGTATTTTGGCGTGATGTGAATAAAAATACCCATCAGGTATCCCCTGCACACAGAACTGCTGCTGCCTATAGCCAGAAATGCACGTGCCCCACCTGCTGTAACGTGTGGATGCACAGCAACATGAAATTGTGAACATATCTTCTTTATTTTACACATTACACATTCCTGGAAGAGCGCTGGGATTCCCAGCTCTTAGCTCCCTCCCAGGAGAAAGCAGTCTAGCCTGCTTCCTTCAGCAGCAATGCTGCTGGATTCTGTCCCAGGGAAACGTGGGCTTTGGAAACCCATTTTGGTCTGACTGGGGAGTGGCTTGACATCCCACCCTGGAAAGCACAGCCATAGGAAGATGTGTTAAAAATCCTTCAGGTGTTGCCCATGCTACAGGAATGATGGAATTTTATTTTTTTTATCCTGGAGGAGCTGTAATCTGCATTGTTTGCATAGTCAAGTGGCCCCACTGAAAAATAAAAAGCAGCTGGGACAGCGCAGAGAAAATGCCAGGATTCTAATTTCCTTTTTCAAGGCCCTTGGTCAGGAGTACAGCAATTCAGATATCCCTGTTTGAAACCAGCAGGGAAGATTTGTTAAGGAACAAAAGCTCCAATTAGTATTTTCCACACCCTTTCACAATTTTCTCTCCTGCTCTTGGCTCTGAAACCCTTTATACCGGCCCCTTTGTGCTAGTGAGAGGAGCCGGGAAGGGCTCAAGGGGGCTGGGAGCGGGAAGTGCGTTCGGAAAGATGGCACCGTGAGCGTGTCACTCCCGGCGAGGGACACACGGTGTCCTCTCCCCGAGTCAAGTAGCCGCTCATGGGGCCGGAGCTCCGGGAGCAGAGCGGTACCTGCGTTGACGGCCAGGCGAGCCTGGCGGATGAGCACCTGCGGGCTGATGGGAGCGCCGGGATGCAGCCTGTGCAGCGCCTTGGCGACACGCAGGAGCCTGCTGGAGGCGTCGATCCAGTACAGGAAGCGGTCGATCAGGAACACCACGGCGGAGGCCGTGGCGCAGTCCTTCACCAGGATGGAGGCTTTCAGATAAGCCTGAAAAAAACCCCACAGGCAGCCTCAGGGAAACTCGCCTCCAGCGGCTCAGAGAGCTGGAAAATGTTGAGTTTCGGCAACCCTATTCCTCACCCTATTTTCATTTTTAGGAGAGGGAGATGCCAGCTGTTTATTTCGTTTGAGCCATAGATATAATTCCTGATTTTTTTCTTTTTTGGAGGGGGGTCATTCTTTTTAATTGACTGATATTTGGAACTGCAGCATTTGGTGGTCTGCTCATGAATTTAAGCCATGCCCAGCAGCAATTAGTTTGAAAGGGGAGTGTGAGACCGGGAAGGCTGGAAGTGGTCCCTGTAGCCATGCTCCCATTCGGAGCTCGGGCCATCCACTCCTTTGTACACCACAAACAGGCAACACAGGCCGGGTATCCAATGTTTTTCCCCTGCAGGCCATCCTTAATGACTGCTAAGTCTCCATGACCTCTCCTGGATTCCCACGGCGGCTGAGCCATCGCGCCCACGGGAGGAACAGTCGGAATTCCTGGGATCCTTGCCGTTACCAGGACAGGAGGCCAGCAAAGACAGCCACAGGAGCCATAGGAGCCACACAGCCTGATCACAGGCGCAGAAGTCCACGTGGACCTGGGGACATTTGCCAAAAGCCCATCACCTCCCGTGCTGGGCAGGGCCTCGTATTCCTGCCCAGCGGAGCGAGGAGGTGCTCCACACACTGACACCCAGGAGATTACCAGAGACTGCCAAGACATCCTTGTCCAAATCCCCACTGGAGCATCGAGTAGCACCCTCTGAGGTGTGCAGGAAGAAGCCCACATCAATCTTGGGAAGAGCCTATGGCAGGAAGGCCGGCTTGCAGCACCGATCCCAAGCATTTCCCAGCTTGTATGCACTTCAGCAAGGCAGATTTGTACACATTTCCTTTTTTTCTTTTTTTCCTCTCTTTTTTTTCCTCTTTTTCCCTTTCCTCAACCCGAGTTGGATTTTCTAAGAGGATGGCACTTGAAAAGGATTCCTGGAGCCCCCGGCAGGCACAACTCCGCTTGTGCCGGCCAACAATGGAGGAATCCCCCTCTCCAAGCACCTGTAAACTGACACTGCAAACCAGCCATTCCAAATGCTCATCAACAGGCCATATATTTAAGCACAGAGCATCGCCTAATCTATTTTTTTTTCCTCCCCTTCTTCCTTTAATAGATCGGAGCACAAAAGCCTGAGAGAGGGTGACCTACCAAACAAAAGGGCCTTTGAGTTCCTAGGAAAAGTAGACTTGGAGGAGGATGGAAGGAATCCAAGTGGCCCTATTATTTCCACTTGCACTAATTAGACATTTTTCTGTCAGCTATTGAGCACTGCTGAGAGGCCAAACTCACTGAATTCATTTCTAAAGTGTTTACAGAAGTTTGCATCTGTTTGTGTCTCTTCAGGAGGAAAATAAGCACTTCAATAGCATTGTGGAAAATCTAAACGAAGCATCCTATTCTGAAGGGCTTGGCAGTCTTGCAGCTGCATAATTTAACTCCCCGCTCAATGCCGAAACCTCTTGTGTCCCTCTCCAAACCCAAATGGACACAAAATGTAGAAAAGTCAAGCCAGGGGGAGAAACGGGGCTATTTTTTTTTTTTTTTTTGGGGAGGCAGGGCCGCATGCTGTGTGGCACACAGCGACACGGTTCCGTGTCAGCCTTTGCAGCGACGTCCTCCCCCCACCCCCGCCCCGTTCCGAGCAGGACACCGAGAAATTAATACCCGCTCCTTTCATTCCCTGCCAACTCGTGTGGCTGGAAAATTCCTCAGCACCTCCAGCGAGCGCACCGGCGCGCTGGGCACGCACCCAAGCCACGAGCAGGGATGCTCCCCGAAACGCCACTCCGAGATGAACCGGGGCAGCGGCTCCCTGACACCCAGCCCAGAGCCAGGGAAACCCCTGTGGCTCCCGGGATGTCCCGGCCTGCTCCATCACAACCAGACACTGGCAGCCTACAGAGATTTACTCACTTTCTCTATCGCTTTAGGCGCATCCACAGCGAGAGAGAGAGAGAGAGAGAGAGAGAAAGAGCGAGGTAGGCGCGCACTTTGTTTTCACATCTGTGCCCGCGACGTGAAATGGATCTGCCTAATTGAGTTTATGACACAAAGGGAACCTCGCGGCTGGGAAGTGGAATCAGGTGGTGGGAGAATTAAATTTGCAGCAGATTTCTATACACGGAGCATTGGGGGAAATGCAAAGCAGCCTTTGGTGGAGGGGTTTCGCCTTAATGGCGCTGAGTGGGAGGGTGTGCGGTTCGCATGGCTCCCTGCATTAGCGGGCTTAGCTCCTCCTCGCGCCGGGGCTGAAGTTTGGCTCCCAGCTTTAGGGTTCAAAGCCACGACGCCTCCTTTGCATTGACAATGGGGGCCGCTCCCAAGAGAGGGGAGAAGCTCAGAACCGGGGCCATCTGGCACTAGGACGGGCAGGAAAGCGTCAAAGGGAAATTATTGGTGCATAGTAAATGAGGATGAGGAGGAGGGGAAGGAAATAGGGGAAAATCTTTATGTGGCAGCTGATGTAAGAGGAATTACAAGCCCAAATAAATGAAATATTGATTTAATCCACTCTCTCGGCCCTCTTTATAAAGCCAAGATCCCAGAGGCAAGCCCTCCTCCATAGCCTGCGGGCTCAGGAGGATCCCCTTTGGAAAAACGCCTCTACAAACAGCGTGATTAAAAGCGGAGGGAAGAAAAATTTAATTTTCAGTGTCTCCACAGTTTTGTGGATGCTCTGGACTTCTGTGTTTGCCGACATCCACTTGTCTCAGACGGGTTCAGTCCCAGTTTCATTTGTAACTGCAGCTGAGGTTTAAAATCTTTTTTAAAAAGCCACCAAACTAAGAGCAGCCGGCAAAGAATTTCCAATTCCGTGCACAAGGCAGCAGTGTCAGAGGCACGCACGTACTTCCAGGTGCTTTCGTTCTCTCCCAAGGGCTGCTCCTAGTTAGCACTCCACTGAACCCTAACAAATTGCCCGGTTTTCTTTCCCCCTGTCAGATTAAACACAGAGCCACGGCCCCGATGGATTGGGCTGGAGCCTTTCCCCCTCTTACCCACGCGCCGTCAGCAAAGCCCGTCTTTCCCAGAGACCAAAGCTGCTGTCACCGCGCGGGACTTCTCTATCAATCCCTGCCTTTCAGCTGGCAATCAGAGCCCACTCCACAAATAGCTGGGAATTAAGCCTCCCACCACCTCGGTGATGGGCAGAAGAAAGCGTGTCTGGAGGTACAGACTGAAACAGGGGACGGTCACACGGCGGATTGCTGCAGACTGAGGAACCAGCAGCTCCTGGACACTTCCCTCTTGGCTCAGAGCAGATGAGAATCCCCTCCGAAGCTGTTAATTAGCTCAAGTTATTCATCCTGCAGGCAACGGAGAGTTGGGAATTTAATGGCAGCAGCACTAGGTCCATTAGGAGCAGTTCAAAACACCACAGATTGGGGCAGCTTTTACAACCAACCTTACCTTGCTTCACCAACTGAGGAAGTCCTAGAGTGGGAGTAACTCCTGTTTTCCCCAAGAAAAAAGGAACAGCAGCATTTTGTGATGAGGACAGAAGGAGAACTCCTTAAAGTGCCCAGGAAGCTGCTTGAAGGGGGGTTCCTGGGGGCCTCATGTATCCAACAGGGTAGCAGGGATTTGGGGGACCACAGCCATCTGCAGGAGCTCCTGCTCTTGATGAAGACCAAAGATAGAGAGGTGCCACGATCATTTTGTGGCCCTGGTTTGTTCTAGACCACTTATGAACTTTTGTGGCACACTAAAAGGGGATATTTTAATACTTAAAAATAGCAAAATGCCAATGACAGAACGCCCCCTCCCCACCGAGGGAGCAGCATCAAGACCATTATCAACACCTAAAAATCCAAGAGTCTCTTCCCTAAATCTGTGTCATCACATCAATCCACTTGAGAAAACACAGTCTCGGGAATACAACATTCAAAGTTGTAAATACTCCAGAAGGATGCCTCTGACGGGAGTAAATCCTACCCGTGAGCAAAGTGAAGTGACGGCCCTACACAAACCCAGGATCCAGCTCCCCGTTCCTGTGTTTTTATGGCCCACATAAATTCTGCTGTAGTTTTCCCACTCAGGCAGCAGAAGACGGAGTGCTCTGCAGCACCAGGGCAGTCACCCTGGGCAGCTAAAGCTCTCCTGCCTGCACCTAAATCCCTGACGCTCCTCACTTACAAAGCCTGCGGGAGGCTGGGGTGCCGCGACTCCCCCCTGGTTTGAATTCATCCCTCACACCGCTCTCCGTTTCACTGGGATCACCCAAGAAGAGCTCTTAGGAGGCAGGTAGCAAAAGGTCAGCCTCAACAACCGAGATCCCAGGGCTGCGGTTTAGGGCTTTAATTCCCCTGTTACCACACCGACAGTTAGAAGGAGGAGAAAACTAAATCCTCAGCCCCCCTGCTTTAGTTCTTTTTCAAAGGCTCCCAGCTCTTAAGTGCCACACACACACCTACGGCAGTTAGGGCATGTCCCTTGGAATGGTTTCCCTAATGGCAATCCATCAGCACCTAATTAGCCAAGGCCCAGCCAAGGGCTGCAGGGCCTTATTTTCCACTCTTTTCAATATTCCCATTAAATCCCATGAGATTCCGCGCTGGCAGGGCCGGGATCCGTGCTCCCCCATCCACAGCAGGGAGCACGGAGCCAGCCCGCACAGCTCCCTGCAGAGGGACCAGAGTAGCCCCGCTCTTGGAGGCTTTTCCTTTTGTATTCCCATGGTACCCATCCCAGCAGATCCTGGTCCATGACTGAATACAGGCATTACTGATGGGTATGATAAAAATAAAGCCAAGCCCCACATCACCACTATGGGTTTGCAAACAGGCAAAAAAAAAAAAAAAAAAAAAAAAAAAAAAAAAAAAAAAAAAAAAAAAATAAAAAAAAACAAAAAAAAAAAGAAAAAAAAAAAAAAAAAAAGAAGAAAAAAATAATTGAAATATTAACGTAGCATGAATCATCCCACAAGAGAACTACGTGCGTGCACAGAGCTGTCCTTCAGCTAAAGCCACAGCAGGTTTTGTGGGATCAAAGCCTCCGTGGACATGGGCATGTTGCCCTCTATTGGCTGCTCACCGAGCTTTAGGCTAATTCCATCCCTTGGGATAGCAAAGATCTGCAGGCAGGGCACCCCTGGCAGCCTCCCTTTGGGATCTGATTCCGAACCCCACAGTGCACGTGGTATTTAGAGATGAAAAATAATCCCTCCTTCTTTATCCCTGCCAGCAAGGACGCTGTGACAATTCCGATTTTGCTTTGCCTTGTTAAAAACTAAAACCCCAGTGTTTCCCAGTTTTGGCCTTGGACACAGATGTTGGCTATCACCCTTTGAGCCTCAGTGCACATTCCCACCACGGGGGCTGCAGCATGGGCTTGGATTGCTAGCTGAAACCTGTTAGGAAAACGCGGAAAACAGCGCGCTGAGCTTGTTGAACTGCGGTGGCCTTTGGGTGGTGAATCCCGGCAGGAAAAAGAAAAAAAAAACGCCTAAAATCGAAACCAAACCCTGCACCTTTTATGGGATGTAGGGCGGCACTGAGCATCCCCCAGCAAAGACGAAGGAGAGCACTTAGAGAAGCCGCAGGTGCGGGCGGCTTTGCCTTCCCGATGCGCCGAAGGAGCGCGGAGCCGCCGGCAACGCGGATCCCACTTTTTTTTTTAACGTGCAACAACACCGAGGCAAACCCTTGAAGCCGCAGCCTAATCCGCTTACTCCCTGTGCCGGTCCCATGGAGCTTTTGAGCCCCCTCCCAGGGAGAAACATCCTCACGGAGAGCCCCGGTAGCCAGCGCTGCCTCCTGCAACACCACCAGTGTGTTATGGTAATGAAGTGCCTTTCATTCATGGATCTCAAAGCACTTTTTAAATGTAATGAATTACGGTTTATGAGCTTATTCTAAGCATGGCAAATTAAAATAAACAGAGAGGGAAAAATTTTAAAGGGGTTTTTTTTTTTTTTTTTTCCCCCGAACAATAAATAGACAAAGACTTAATTTTTTTTTTGTCCTCCAGGGAATTAAATTATCCTTCTGTCCCTCATGCCAAAAAAAAAAAGAAAAAAAAAAAGAAGAAGAAAAAAAGTTGCTCAGACTTTTATCTTTCCTCATCACACTGTAATCACTTCTCTTCAGCCTCATTTCCCCCCCAGCTTTTTATTCAAAGAACTGAGGCAGCCTTTGCTCTGCCTTGAAATTTTATTTAAAATAAAAAAGAGGGGGGAGAAGGAATGGATGAAGGGGAAAAAAATCCCTTTTCCTGACTAATACTAATAATACAGGTCAAAATGTCAGTCTATCTACAATTAAATGGAAAACAAAAAAGGTTTTCCCTTTTTCCCATGGTACAATGGCGCTGGAATATAAATTACCGATGAAGATGAAATAATACTTCAAAGCACATGGGGAAAGGCAGCACAACGTTTACAAAGTATTTTCCACCGCAGGATGAAACATTGGAGACAACGGCAACCAATGGACTTCAGGGGGTGTGGGTGAATAGTCCAAAACTAGCATGGAGGAGGATTTTAGGTCCCTATAGTCTCTGACCCCACGATAGGCTTTGTTTAACAAGGGCAGCTGCAGTTATCAACAGATGTTTCAGCAATAAATAATTGGTATCATCCCAGAAAAGATCCATCTACCTGGGGAGAGGGCATAATGCCGCAAACACTGCCCCACTATTACAGCCACATTAATCTCCCATCTAGCCAGGTCTCTCGGGGAGTTTGCTGCAGGTGTTTGTCCCGGGAGGGAGCACACAAACGCTCCAAAGATACAGAGCTGCGCTGGGATTGTAAAGGAGGTCAACCTCCGCCATAAATTTCTGTCTGAGGCCACACACACCAAAGGGAGAAAGAAAATAAATACCCGAGAGCAGCCACTCCCCGCCCTCCCCGGGGAAATTCGGGAGCCCTGCGACGCGGGGACGCTGGGGCTCCCACTTCCCAGCCCTGCAGTTGGCTTTGCTGAGCTTCTCGTTGCTCCACGCTGGTCAAAGGAATCAAAGTTGTTCCCAAAGAAAACCTGCTGGCCTCACTGAGGCAGGGCTCTCCGAGGCAGGTGAGATCTCCCGGCCACCTTGGAATAAACAACAGGCAGGAACGGGATGGTGATGGCTTCAGACGTGCACCACAGGGATAAAAAACCCCCACGAAATTCACAAACCTCATCTTTATGCCTGTCCTGGCAAAGGGATACTCCTTAGCCCAGATATTACATTTACCACGGAAAGGAAAGGTGTCCTCTATTTGGCACATGTCTGACATGTCTCGAGGAAAAGTGGAAAAGCAAAAAAAGAAATCCACATTTCTTGCCACTTTCTAATCTTTAAGCTCAAACTCATCACTTTACGGGGTGGGATCCCCAAGGACCTTTGGGATTCTGTAACTCCTTGCACAACCAACTATCCTTCACTCACAGGAGAGATCACACTGAATCCTTGCCTTTCCTGCCTAGGTTTTGGCCAGCTTTGGTCCTTAAAGGGATTCTGTCGTGTAATTTTATTGAAATAACAAAGAGCAGGCGACGAGTTGTGCAAGCCCCTGCTGCAGTGAGTGATCCTCACGACCTGCTTGCAGTGCAGAATTAAACGAGGCACAGCATTCTTGCCAAACACATGGGTTTTTTAAAGAACACTATGTGAACATTTGGCATTTTAGTGTTATTTACAGTGCCAGTCCTTCAGGGAAGAGGGAAGCATTACCTTAGTGGAAACAGAACCAGAACTGCCCTGTGAAACCCCCCCCCCGAGCACCTCAGCGGGACATCTTACACCACAGGTGTGCTGAACTTCATACCAGCAAGTCAGGGAGCCTGGCGCTGATCATATCTTGCAGGTTTGTTTTGTCTTCTGGGCCCAGGTCTTGTTTGTATTGCCACCTCTCCGGCACAAAGGGCCACTTCATTTCCTTTGCCTCCTCCAGAAGGCTCCTCACGTCCTCAGGAAGCAGAGCTGAAAGGGTCAAAGAGCAGGTGAGGAGATTGCAGCAGGTTCGGCCGCGGCACTCACCACACCAGTCCCTCAAAAAGGCCTTCTCCCGGTCGCTCCCAGCTCTTAGCCCTCGTCGCCAGCCCTCGTGGGGAGGGAAGGGAAGGGGAGCTGGCCTGCCATCCGTTCCCCTTGGCTGCACTGCCCTCCAGGTAAATGGGAGCCTCCAGCCATTAAAAAGGCTTTTAGCAGGAAGTCATGCCGGCTGCCTGGGCGTGAAGAGCCGCTCCAGAAGAGGCAGGAGGAAACCTGTTCCCCTGTGTGGGGAGGGGACAACGGGGTCAACGGCACAGAAGATCTGTCCCCCTCGCTCAGGTGACAGTGGCAGAGCCATCCCAGAAAGCCACTGCCGAACCGGGAGATAAACCTGGACCATAGACAGCAATTAGACAGGAATCTAAAGGGTTAGAATGAATAATGAAAACTGAGCAGTTTCTCCCTCCCTGCTGCTCCCTCTCCACACTGGTCCTAAGCCACTCCATCAGCTTCGGCTGGAACTCCAACATGACCCAACGGAGGATGCAACTGCTAGGAGCACACAGGCAGAGATTTGGGCTTGGATCTGTCCCTTCCTTTCAGCCACAGCCCACATTTCATTGTCCTTGCAACAGGGGTGGTGTGGATGTGCTGTGCCGTGCTAACCACTCGGCTGGGCAGCCTCTCTGGCCAATAAAAGTGGATTAACAAGGATTATTGACCAGATGGGGTTAATGGTGATCATCAGCTGCAGATCTGGGCCCTTCTGGCCATTAATCCCCCGAAAAACCCCTGCTCAGAGACCATCCTTGCTTTAACGAGGCAACGCAATAAAGGCATTACTACATATTTTTTAATCAATCCTTTATGCAGGGACTGTAGAAAATGAACTTCATAAAAAGGATATTACATGCTCGTATTGCAGCACATTCACTGGCATGGTTATCCTAGGAAGAAACAGGAAGTTGGATGTTTAGGGCCCTCTTCCAAAAAGTCCAAGTTTACAATTCTACCGCTTTTTCCAGCCCAGGTTTTCTCACTTGTTGCTGTCCCAAGGAAACATGGGGTTTGGAAATCTTCCCGTTACACATCCTGGCTTAACATGAAGCCCAGTCTCCTTATCCTCCTGAAGTGGTGCCTGAAGGGGCTCAGCCCTCCATGCCGTGGGCAAGGTGGCCAAGTGCCAGAGCTGATGGGGAGAGGAGGTGGTGCTCTCACCCTCACACTCATCACCAGAAAATCAGTGCAGGAGCAGAGATATCCACCTCATCACAGGGATATTCATCTCATCACAAGGAAAATTATGGACAGGAGGACTTATCTCCCATGTAGAAGGGGAAAGACAACTTCCTAAGTCTTTTCCTAAGGAAGATCCAGCTCCAAGGACAAGAGTTTACCCTTGTAGCAGAGAGCTGTTCTCACCGCTGGTGATACAAACTCATTAATCAACGAAGGTTGAATGGGCACAGAAGTGGACTGGAATGATTTCTAGCCCAAAAAAGAAATAAAGAAGAAATCCAGACCCACCCAACACCCATTCTGCCCCCTAAAGTGAGATAAGGACGTGCTCCTCCTTTCCCCTCTCCCCACCATTTCCATGGATTGGGCTTTCAGTCCTTCCTGCAGCAGGTCTGAGAAAGCCGGGGGGGAACAAAGGCAGCCCCGGGAGCGCTGGGAGGGTCCCCCCGAAGCCGAGAGCCGCCGACCTGCGGGGCCCTGCCTTCCCCGGGCAGAGAGCCCCAGCAGTTATTAATGTCGCTGTCACCACCCCGCTGCTGGGTATTTCTCTTTCAGCTGATGGGAACACGGCCCTCGGAAAAGCCCGAGCAGCACTTCAGGCTCTGATCACCCATTTCCTGAAGCAGTTTACCTGAAGGACCGTGTCTAATCGAGTGATTATAAGGGCACTGATTTACCTTATCTGGAACTAAACTGATTATTTCTCATACTTTGTGGTATTTAATGGGAGAAAAGGAGGGAGGAGGACGAGGGGAAAAAAGCGCTACCTGATTAGGAGTTCAAGAGCCCATTCTGCAGGGCCACAATAAAACTTAAAAGAATTTGCTGCGAGGAAACAAAGTACCCTTTGTTGGAAACAAAAGAAGAGGAGAGCGAAATCTTCCAGTATCCATAACAGAAACCTACACGCCACCCTCCAGCGCAAACAGACTTTAGGTGCTTCAGAAAAAGGCAGCTGACCTCCCAGCAAGAACAAGGATGGTCGGAAAAACATATTCTCAACGGCTCCGCGCCCCGGGACAAACAAAGGGTTTTAAAGATCACATTAACGTTATGGGCCGAGCCACTCAAGCAAGGCAAAACTAAACATTATTAACACCAAACTGGAAAACGGGCAGCGCCGCAGATGTGTCACGCAAAGGGAAACCTTAATGCCGCTGGAATTAAGAAATAATAAATTCTCCTTTCACAGCGCCACGGCGATACCAAAACAGCTGCTGGTTTCCAGCAGGTAACGCCAGCATTAAAACAAATGAGGAATCCTTTTATTACGGCTCTCGCTAGCAACACTGCTTCTTTTCCTCGTTATTTATTCCAGCCTTTAGCCAGCATGGATTTTCCTTTCAAGAGGGATATTGCAAGGGGGTTTTTTTTTAGGTTTTTTTTTTTCCCTTGGACACCACTTAGAGAGGTCACACACATTTTACAAGATAAAGATTCGGGCAATGAGCTCTTTAATATATGAGGAGAAGCTGACAAACAGAGAGGGCCCTCCCCCAGTTCCTATGAAAGGAGAGGAAATATGTGCCCTTATTCAGAAGTTGCATCCTTTTTTTTTCCTTTCTCTCTTTTTTTTTTTTTAATAACTGAAATTTATGTGCATCAGCAAACTTTTGGGCATTGTTCTTCCCAAACTAAACTGTTCCTTACAGCCTCATGTTTACTGAAGCCTAAAATTAGAACTGACAGCAATTCACTGCAACAAAGTGGACTTCTTTCCCTGCCTGCCTGTAGCCCGCATCCCATTCACCGCCTCGAAATCCAGGCATCTCTTGACACTCATCTGCCCGGAGAAGAAAAATAGGGCAGGGCTGAGGGCCGGCGGAGTCCTGCCGCCTCTCCTGAGGAGAGCTCACCTTGGCACCGCCGGTATTCCCGCTCCTCTCCCTCGCCCGTGCCGGCCTTTGCCGCCAGGAGCGTGTCCAGGGCTCGCTCGCACTCCTGCAGCAGCACGGCCACGGCGCTTTGATTATTCATGAGGGCTGATCCCACTCGGCTGTGAATTGGGTGTCCCCGGGTGCACGGTGATCAATTACTTAGGAGAAGACACGGGGTCCAAATGAAAAGGATCCCTTCAAGGCTGAGGTACCTGGCAAACAAAGGAGGGGGAAAATGATTAACTAAAGTATCATCAATTATCCGAAAGGCTCAAGCAGGGGGAAATAATAGGGGAAATACATGAAAATACATGACAGCCTCGGAGGACTTTATTAGAGGAGTGTGTGAAATCACTGCAGGGTCCTGGTGACAGCGTGCGAGGGGAACATCTCCGAGGTGCCAGGGAGACAGGACAGGCTCATCAACGGAGCCATGACATCCCGAGCAGGGAAATGACTGTCGGGGCTGTGCCGGAGCCCTTTGCACCTGGGAGGCTCGGGCTGTCGCACACAGTTAGCCAGGATTGAATGGCAGAGCGGGGGATGCCGTGTGCGTTTCCCAGACCGTGGAGACCCTCTCTTTTACCCCGGGATGCCGTCCCGTGTGTGAATGTTCTCCATGAATGTCCCACTGCAAGTCCTCCGGGTGCTTAGGACATTGCCAGCAGTGATGCAGGAAACCCCCCCCATTTCCATGACAGGCATCTGGCTCAGCACCTGCCAGAACACTTGGACAGCTTTTAAAAATTAAGCACCAAATAAACATTTTGGGTTTGATTTTTTTCCTCCCCACCAGTGTGATGATGGTTTCACTTAGAAAACCGTTCCTGCAGTTTGAAGCAATACAGCCAGGAACAGCCTCAGCGAAAACATGCCTAAAACTGGGGAAAACACCATGGCTGGGAAGGAGGAAGGGGCGTGCAAAGGAACATGCACGCAGGCACAGTTTGGAAACCACTCACATTTTGGCCTCTACGTTTCCAGGCAGTTTTTCCCCCTTTCTGCTGCGGCTCTGGGATCGCTGGATCCCGGAGCTGGTGGCAGAGAGGCTGCGCTCTCAACGGCACCGAGCAGGAGCAAGCTGCCAGACTGAAAGGCAGAGGGCAAAAGAGATGCACTCATGCGAAAGCAGAGAGGATCAGAGAGCCTGCCGTGGAAGGGCAGGTGGAGCAGGGCAAAAGATGGGATTCATCAGCAAAGAGCCTGGAGGCAGGAGCTACTCAGTGGGGCTCTGACTGACTCCGCAGACAAATGCCACGGAAAGGAGAAATTGAAAAAGTAGCCGTAAAAGGGAGACCGAGGGAAGGAGCACAAGCACAATAAGGGAAGCTGGAGAGCAAATAAGAGATCAGCCAGAGGCAGAGCCATGGATAAAAGCAGAAGGAAAACCTAGAAAGTCCTCCCCACCTTTTTAGCCCCAAGTAAGAGCCACCAGGGCCACCCTCTGCAGGGTTTGAGCCAGCTGAGCACAGCTGGGTGCTGGGATCACATCCCTGCGGATTCACCAGGCACAGGGCCCATTTAGGGGCTCCCATGAGGAGCAAAAGGAGATGGGGCCAGAGACAGAGCTGGGGACAAAGCTACAGCACGGTCCAAAGTTCACTCAGGAGATGGGGCTGAACTACCTGTCACTGACAAAGATGAGTCTCAAAAAAGGGCACAACAATGGGATTTGCTCATGGCGCAAGGCCCAAGTCCACATCCTAGTTCACAAAGGTCCCCTCTCCCTAAGGACCTCTGGGTCGGCAGGGACAGACCTCTGAACCTGGGGACAACAGCTAGAAAGCAGAGTCCTCTGCCCCCACCCTGCCAGGTCTAGACAGGCTGATCCAGTTGCTAGGTATCCATCAGGGAAAAGAAAAGCATAGTCACACGAACGCACCTATGCCAGTGTTGCTTGCTCTGTTAACGGCACCGACATCTGCTAATTGATTTATCTGATTACCCAGCCCTGTGGGAAGGAGTGTGCGGCTGTCCCAGGAGCACCTCCCAGGTTGGGATGAAGCATCCCTGCCATCTGGCCTGGACTCCATTCCTTTGTGTAATTGATTTCTCAAAAATTTCATTTTCCGGGGAGCCCACTCGAGTGACTACCGAGCACACGTACGCCTGCCTCGAATCCACTGTGGACGGCAGTCCTGGGAACTGGGACCTGGAAACTGCTTCAGGAGCGTGCAGAAGCACGTTGGAGAAGGCCTGTGCTCAGCTGCCACCTCGCAGCCTGTAAATAAATGCTCATAAGCACAATTTGCTGTTGAAGACGAACTAAAGCAAGCAAACACTGGGATATTTCCCTTTACAAAAAAAATAACGTGGCACTAGGAGCACCCGAGGGAGCTCGTGGACGTGCTCCAGTGCTCCACTTCTCCGTGTTGCAGCCCAGAGCCCCAAATCAGACCTTTAAGCCCGGCTCTCGCTGGGTCTTTACTGCAGGCAGGAGGGCCCCGTGGCTTTGTGAGCCACACAAGCTGCCACTCTCACAAAGAGCTGCCGGGGCTTAGCAGGGAAGCTCAAATTAGTGTGGAAGTACAGCACTTGGCTTCCTTGGATTGGGAGGATTTAACTCACCGGGAAACTGCCGGGTCCGTAACAGCGATCTGTGAATGTCAGCAAGCAAGGGATTTTTCTTCCAGTGCATTTTTCCAAAGCATTGAATAAACAGCAAGGACACGGAGTAATAAAATAATGATTTACAACGGCAGCAACCCCAAAGTGCTGGAGCCACAGAGAAAAGTGCAATAAACTGTACATTAGCACTCAGAAGGTAGAGAGCCTTTTGAGACCCATCGCTGGGGACAATGACTCGCATCATAAAATCAGCTTAAAATGCACCACGGAGCCTTAAACCACATCAGCATCCTTTACGCAGATGCCACTTTGTAAGTTGTGTTTTGTGACAGCTGCGGCGTTGAGTGACAGCTGGGAGGGGGGAAATAACCAGGCACGCAGCCTTCCCGGGGAAACACAGGACCTGAGCCTAAAGCCCGAGAGCAGAAAAGCAAAAAACTTCTGGAGGCCTTCAGAACCCCCTCGATGGTTACTAATCAGCTTCCTCAAAGTTCCCTTAAATCCTAACAAGTGGCACTTTAAGGAGGTGGTTTTGAAGTGGTAAAAATTGCAGTGCTGCAAAGCTGCCCGGACAAAAATGTTTTCTAAGCATGCACTGAAAAATGCTCTTTGAAAACACGTAATAAAACCAATTTTGCATCAGATTGAGGATTTAAGCATTCCTTGGTGACAGGAAAGCTCCTTTACTCCAGTTTTGGGCAAACCTAGCTTTTAAATGCTCGACGTAGTTGTCAGACACTTTGAAACAGAAATTATGAGGGGAAAAAAAAAATCTGTGCCATTTCTGGTTGGAGCCTGGATTAAAACAACTCCTCGCATCAAATATGAGGGAAAAAAATATTCCAGAGGTCTCAGGGGATGAGAAAATACACTTCTGTGGTTGCCCTCTAATTGGAGCTGGGGTTCAGAACAAGAGGGATAGAGGGAAGAATTGGGTGGGCTACAGAGAAATGATCTCTTTAATAAGAAATGGGCCATACTGTGACATTTCAGAGCCCTTGGGCTAGAAGACCAAATGATCTGTCAAGAGAAAGGAATTTTAAATTCTGCCCGTGGATGGAAGGAAGCCTGGGAGTCAATCTAGCTGGTCTAAGACTGCAATTAGCTTTGGAGGCTTTAAGAAAAAGAAGATGTAATTGCTGCATTCAAACTTCAAATGCAGCAAGGATAACAAGCGCTGGTTTCTCGGACAACATCATTTGGGAAATTTTCCACAGCATTATGGTCCTGAAACACAAATTAGAGATCGCCAGACCTTTTCTCTCTGAAAATATATTATCCTAATTTTCATCTTATTCAGGGTACCCTCCAGTTCCAGGGAGACTAATGAAGAGGAAGCAAAGACCTGATGAGTTCCATGTGGAGACTACATTTATGGATTAATCCCAACAGGGAGCAAATAAACCTTATTCCCAGGGCTCTCGGTTGGGACTCGACACAATCAATCGAGGAATGGATAGTTATTTATGACTGAGGCTGTTTTGACTTTCAAATAAACATTTTAATTATTTTAAGTGTTACACTGGAACTCAGAATGTGAGCCCTGTTTTCATTGCGGTGCCTTGCTCTCCTGCCTCCTAATCCCAAACCACTCCGGTCATTATGGACACCGTGCAAATGATGCTGATTTTCACGCCTGAAACGTTTGAGAGGTAAAATCCACGGACCGGGCAAACTGGGGAAGAGGAAGGAGGAAAAGGGAGGAGGATCCCTCTGAGTTCAGCCAGCATAAATGAAAGGAACACCCTCAGACTGCACTGAGCCCGAAGCGTCAGAGGCGCCCAGCTCTGAAACCCTTCAGTAATCAGGTTGGCACATCCTGATCCACCTTTGTATCCTGCTTTTCTCTGCCTGCTCCTACAAGTAATTTTAATAACCAAAGGACTCAGGAGCGTTTCTTTTCCAACAGCTCATTTTCAATTCAAGGACCTGCACCACTTGCACTGCTAGCTTTTCCCTCCAGCCTCGTTTGGTGCACGGTGGCCCTTCCACTCGGGGCTTCCCTGAGGTTAATGAAGCCACGCTCATTTTTAGGGAAGCTCTTTAGGCTGTTAGAGCCTCTTGCTAAATAAAGACAAGGGGTGAAATCACGACACAAGAGGCAGTGCCAGGTCTGTTGTAGCTGTTGGGAGTTACGGTCTCACCTTCATTCCATATCATGATATTTTTCTGTAGGGAAACTGAAAAAACTGCAGGAGATTGTCCTTGGAAGAGCAATGGGGTGTTAAGGCTGGTGTTTTTACCTGCAGCAGGTAAGAGGGAGCGTGCACATCACACAGCACCCTCGGCTGCTCTCCCTCCCGTTGGATTTGCGCACGAGCCTTCTGGAGTCCTGCCCGCCACTCCTGTCCAAAATAACAGGCTCAGCTTTATTTTTGGATTTGGCAGCTTGAGGAATTAAAAACCAAAAAAAAAAAAAAGAAAAAAAGAAAAAACAACACAAAAAAACCCCATGCTCATGGTAACTTAGCAAAGGTTTCAGTAATTAATATCATCTCCCACAGAAGGTGAATTCAGTTTCCCTGAATATTTCAGTGCACACATGCTTGCGTTTTCCTGGAGCATTTACCTTTCTTTGCAAAAAGATGGTTTTAAAAAAATAAATAGATTTGCTGGGGGCTTTATTTAGTTAGTCAGTTAGCTAGTTAGTTTACTTCTCTGGCTTAAAGATTAGATGTTTTCTTTGGGTAAAGCTGGCTATCCCAACTGGCTGTATTAAAATAAGGAAGAATCTCAATCAAAAAGCCTCTCCTAAGGCAAGCTTTCTTGTTAATATGCACCAACATGAAAGGGTTTCTTTTCATCCTATACAACTACAGTGTGTGTAAATTGCAGGGGGCTCATTGGCATAAATCTTGGCTGTGACCTCTGAGGTAAACTGGATTTACATTACTTTCTGACAAGAATTAAATGAAGGCCTTGTGGATATATGAACAGCCTTCTAGACTGCAACAGATGGGCATGAATGTGCTCCCTAGGCAAACTATCAGTGACATCTGTGTCCTCCAAATTCTGGTGGTCTCAGCCAATTAGCAGGCAAAAGGGAAGGGAAAAAAAAGCCGGCCCCTGCACAGCTTCCCCAGCCAGAGCCGAAGCAGAAGTGCTTCTGTTTGGAAATGGGATCAAGAACAGCCTCCAGCAGCAAGGAGGTGCTTTGCCGGCTGCTGTAACGCGGAGGTAACGCTACAGGAAAAGCTGAAGTAATTAGGTAGAACAGGTATTAAATATTAATACAGGACAAATCCCAGCCCCAGCTAAGCCTGCGTGGGGCTAGGATAATGGGCTGCCACCATGGATTTACGCTGCTCTAGCCAAGGATGGAGTTTTGTGGATCCTAAAAAGCAGAGGAGGGGTGAAAGTGAAGCTAAGGCAGGAAAAGCCCCGCTCTTGATCCATATTCAAACCCCCACCACGTCCCCCTCTCCCTGCAGAAGTAGCCAAAGTTGGAAGGGACCCATAAAGGACTCCCAAGTCCATCTCCAAGCATCCCTCCTCGGGTGGATGGGGTCTGGGAAGCAACATACTCGATGGCCACTGCACCTGCCTGTTCCGAAGCTCGGTGCTTTGTGGAAAGAGCATTTCAGCTGCAAACATCCTGGGGGAAAAAAGCCTTTCTAATGTTGTTTGTTGGAATGAGGTTTGGGATTTCTCGGTGCAGCACAGACACAGAACAGAGCCAAAGCCACACAGCAACTGCTCCCCACATGGAGCTGGCCAAAGGAGCATCAGGGAGACAAAACCCATCTCCAGCCTACACCAGAGCCATGGTTTCAGGCCAGTTATACCAGAGGAATGACCCAGACTGACACAAAATGGGAAGCTTATTCCCTGTCTCCCGGTTTTTAATGGAGCTGCCATGGCAGGAGCAGGCAGGACCTCTGGCTAAAAGCAGGGTATGGAACAAAAGCACCTGTTGTTTTGCCCTGGTCATGACTTTTCAGAGAGGCCACTTGGGTGCTTTTCCCTCCTCACCACTGCTATCCCAAGTACTACTATGGGATGTAAAAAAAAAAAAAAAAAAAGGGAATAATTAAGGGGCAGATCAATAAATTAAAAAGTTCTAAAAAAAAAAAGAAAAGAAAAAAAGAAAAAAAGGCATAATGAATTTGGTACAGCACATATTTTTAGATCAAAGATGCCTTTGAAGTGACAAACCCTTAATCCATAAACTACTGAAGCACTTCCTTTCTCTCCCAAACTACTTGTTGTCAAATAAAATGGAAGTTAAGGAAATTATCTTTATCTGAAAATGGCCAAAAGAAGCCATCACCTAATGACAGCCTTGTCAAAATGACAATTGGGGAAATTGTTAGGAAGGGGAGGCCTGACGACTGGAGGAATAAGCTGGCTGTTTGCTCTAATCTGGTCAGGCAGGCCCCACACAATTCCAGTCAGCTTGCTGTGTGAAACAGCTAAGTCTTTGTCAACGCGGGCAGGGGCTGGAAAGACTTCTCTTTCATGAATATGTATCACCACCCTCCACGTCTGCAGAAAAAAAAAAAAACCCAAACCTTTCCAAACAGCAAAATAAATTAAAAAATAAAACCGTAGTAAAATAAACCCAAGAACAACAAAATCCTGAGATACGGAGCTGCACGGAAAGAAAAAAAAACAATAAGCAACGAAAGTGCACGTTTTGGAAGTGCAGCCAGAAGGACCCTCTTCCCAAAGGCTTTCTTTGCACTTTTATGCCTCAGCAGACTGGGATGAGGCACTTCAAGAGCACAAAGGCAGAACGGCCCATCGGGGTATTTAATGTCCATCACCCTGTTTTATATTTGGCGTTGGCGAGCACCGAACCCCGGGCCACGGACACACACGGCTGGGCTGGTGAGACGGAGCTCACAGGAATTCCCTGTGCCAGGAGGGAAGCACCCGGAGCGGGTCTCAGCACTTCCGAGGGCAGGCACAGAGGCAGCTTCGGATCAGGGGCAGACATTTCCTGGGAAGCTCAAAAACCCAGGGAGAATGGGCTGGCTCCTTGATGGGCAACAGCGCGGCCGAGGTGAGAAGTGGACGGTGACTCCCCAGAGCTCCCACTGAAATGGTTCACTGAGAGATGTCCATCACATCTGTAAATAAAACCCTTCAAAACACCTTGGAATTGGGGGTCACCTTGAAGTTGGGGAGATTTTGGTGTACGTTTTTACAATGCTAAATCTCAAGCATTCTGAAGACTGGCTTAAGAGTGAAACAGGAGAGCCAAATGAAGCCTACAGGGTGGCCAGTGGAGGGGGATGTACAGGCAGAAAGTGCCTTAAAAAGGTGAAATGGCTCAGAAATGCATGTCAGAAACGCTGTGTCTCTGCAGGACTGATGCTGAAACCCCTGTAAACCCAAAAATGGTGTTTTAAGCGATAGATGGGCAGATGGGAAGAGAGCACAGGATGAAACAAAGCCTGTGCCTGCTGCAGAAAAACCCAAATGAAGGTATTTTGAGATGTGGTGGGTTTTGTCTCTGTTGGGGAACCACGACATCATTAAAGCATTCAACAAAGTCTGAAAAGTTACCTTCAAGTGCTTGTTGCCATCTTTTTAACTTTGCTCGTAAAACTGCAAACTAGGTCTTGATTTATTACAGAGAGCTCGTGGTGATATTATAAACTCCATTTTTTCTCGAAATAACCAGAGTATGAAAGTTTGGCTCCCAGCAGAGATATCAAGACACAATGCTCAATTTTGAGGTTCCCAATATTATGCAATGTTTGCTGTAGACATTTCCATTTCATTAGCATATTCTACTTTACATGAAATCCAGCAATGAATGCTGTCCCTGATCTAAGGCTAATCCTCTTTAAAGAGCTACAGGCTATATTACATGTGGCCACAGCCACGGTTATGCCAGGGCTGAATCACTTTGAAGCCTATTGAACAGTGTTCCCTTGTGAGACCATACACAGAGCCATAAACCCGATGCTCCCTGTGCTGTGAAATCCCGCTGTTTCCATCACCAGGAGTTTCTGTCAGGGACAGACTGGAGTCCCAGGCGAGGGGCTGCAAACAAGGAAGAGACACCCGGCCGCCTTGGCCACCCCTCAGCGCCGATTTATGTGCCTGTGGTAATAAAAATTCTTTTTCCCTAAATCTCAACAGCAACCGCTCCAAGGGAGGGCTTCCAGAACAATCAAAGGTGAAGGTGAACCAGACACCTGCTTCCCCGAGTAGGAAGGAAGCTGCTTGAGTAGTTTGGGACACAGATAGATCTATCTTTGGATAAAAAAAGAGAGAAATGGTCATGTATGTACCTGCAAGGCTGCACTGCTCACAGCTGGGTGCCCTTAAACGCTATAAACTGAGATAACGGAGTTGTGACTTTACTGCCGCATGACACCTTCACATCTACACAAATTTAAAGGGAAAAAACCCAAACCCAAACCAACAAAAAGATCACTCTATTCTCTGGTCTTACTCCACATCAGCAAAATACAGCTTATATTATCTTTAACTGTTCAAAGTTACTTCCTTTGTTCAACGAAGGGGGCTGGAAAGGTTGGTTCTGCTCAGCCTGCACTGTACCCATGAAATTTTCTCTGTCTGAATGGTGTCAGACCAGACAGGGAGAGTAGGTTCAGCCTCCACAGTAAAACGTGGGGCCTGGTGAAGGCAATGTTCAACCTCCTCGCTACCAAAATAGCCCCACAGACTATTTTTTTCCTTTGAGGCTCTTCATTTTCTTCATTAAGAGAGGATCCAGGCAGAGGGAGAAAGGGTCCGGAGGAAAAAACAAACAAAAGGTGGAGGGAGCTACAGAGGGAATAGGAAAAATAATCAGGAGGATGGTGAGAGGGAAGAACAGCAGACAGCAGGAGGGGCAGGGAGATGGAAGAGAAACTGAGAAGGAAGAGGAAGGGAGAAGCCAGAGAGGCTCTAAAGGAGGACCACGGGCAGGTCGTGATGTAGAACAAAAATGAGAACTTGGTCAGTGACATAAACAAAGTCCATCTTGTAAGGAACAGCTCTCTTCAGCAGCCAAGGTGAGATTCCTCACCAGTTAATTCAGATCAGATGAGACGAAAAGAGAAGTGGAAGAGCTCTTTTTCCTGAGTAAACAAGGAGCACAGAGAGAAATAAACAGAGAGAACTGTGCCCTCTCTTCCTCCTTCAGAAGATCTCTTCTCTGCTTTCGGAGTGGAGCTGTTCTGGGCACTGGGAGCTAAAACTTCAGTGAACACGAGTCCTCCCCGTGCATCTCTCTTCCCTCTCACACTGACATCCAGTGGAATACGCTGGGATATCTTCGGAGTGCACCTGTCTTTGAGAAGGGCCTATTTCATTTTTCTGTTTGAACACGAGGCCCTTGGCTGCTGTACAGTAACAACAACTCATTGCAGAACCTCCCTACAGGTTGCTGCATCCTCCATTAGGCCTTTCCCAACTCTTGGAAGTTACCACTGCTACCATTACCATTAACTTACAAGTACCTCGGCAGCTCTTGCACTACCAAAATGAAATTTATGGCTTAAAACGAAAAATACAGAAAATGGAAAGAAAAATCCTCCACAAACGAACAACTAATACCCACAAAACACAAAAATCCCCCAAAACTACTGTTGTCTTCCCATGTCCGGTCACACATTGCCATCTACTGGCTCCCACTCCTGCGCTCTTAGCGCTAGGGTGGTTTGGAATGAGAAAAGGGCTGGGAAGCAGCCTGGGGTTTATGGCTCTCAGTCAGTCAGCTCTCACTCACCTCCTCCTCGGTGACTCCGTAGGTCCCTGAAGGACGGTTTCGGGTCACCCCTGAGCCATCCCGGGAGAGCGAGCCCCGGGACAGGGTGGGTGCAGCAGCATCGTGCCCAGGCCCACGTGAGAGGTGACAGGACACGAGTGAGGCATTTAACGCTGGGGAAAGTCAGCAAACAGGGCTCATGTCCCTCGGGAGGCACGCCTGGAATATGGAGAGGGCTGAGGGGGACGACTACTCACCCACTGCACCCTTCTGGGGCGTTCTGCCGAGCTCGCCACGTCACGGCTGCCGCACGCGTGACACAGAAACGCGAGCGCACGGCTCGTGTCCCCTCGTCCCCAGAGAAAAGCACCACTGGGTGCCCTGCAGGAAAGCACCACTTCTGCAGATTTCTGCCTCAAAATCAACCCTCAGTGCTCTCAAACCCACTGCAGTGTTTGGCACGAGAGGTGTCACCAGGTCACAGCACATGCTTTAAGGTTCACCTGGTGACAATAAGGACAAGCTGTGCCCGTGAGCGCGAACGCTGGTGACCAAAAACCCATGGGAATTGTACACACACAACATTTACAGCTGTCGTGGCCCTTTACACCTGCATCCACTGGCAAATCCCAGCACCAGATCGGCTGTTTTGATAGCCAGGTGTAAAATCTGACCTTAGGAGGGAAGGACAGAGCTGGGGCAATCTCAGCACGGCGGCCGAAATCAGGTCGGACTTGTTGTCGATTCAGCAGGGTGACGACACTTTTGTCACGTAAATTTAAACAGCAGAGGCAAGGAGAAAGTCTCAGACTGGTCTGGGCTGCTGCTGGTCTCAAATGTCCACAGAAAGGCTTTTATGTGATAACAGAGACATAACCATAAAGGACATTTTCCCCAAGTGTCCAAGAAATGTCATCACAGCATTCCCAACTCCTAACCAGTCACACAGATCATTAAAAGATTATACTTCCTACAACTCTTCTGACCCACCGTGAACATCCCAGAAAGAGAACGAAACACGCTTCCCCTCACTGACTCCTATTTCCTAAGCCAAATTATGACTGACAGCAATGTAAAAAGTTCCTAGTATTTTTCCATCTCCCGGATTTTCCTACGTAGGCTCTGGAGTGACAGGAATCCGCTGTCAGAAAAACAACGCATCACCACAGCCACACCAAAACCACCTCCATCCCCCAGCCTGTGCATCACAAATATTAAATTAGCCCAAACAACACATTTATTTGCGGTTTTGCTTTCGACCGAAGAAATTTCAACTAAAAAGAGAAGTTATTG
The DNA here is from genome assembly GCA_013398855.1 of Mohoua ochrocephala. Lineage (NCBI taxonomy): Eukaryota > Metazoa > Chordata > Aves > Passeriformes > Acanthizidae > Mohoua > Mohoua ochrocephala. The sequence goes on from VZTA01008238.1 coordinate 239,673, forward strand.
TAATACTGGAATGAACTTTACTACAGCACGGAACAATTTTAGCTGGAAGATCACCCAAAAACCCCACAGGCACAGAGGGCCTGCATTTTTTTTTTTCCCCCTCATAAAGGGCAAACCTGGAGCTGTTTCTCTGAAGCTGGCAGTGTTTCAACTGGTTAGAAACTTATGGAAGAGAGAAGCTGTAAATCCAGTTCCTGCCCTCCCTCCCCTGCACAAAATCACACAGAGCTATACTTAAATCATAAAACAATATGGAATATGCAGCTAATTTGACGTTACACAATCCTAGGAAAAAAATGAAAGGTCCTTACATACCTCAATAGACACAAGTATCAGAATAATCCTATCAGAAGAGTTGTCTCATGACCTGGGAGTCAGGCTGTTTCCGGAAACAAAGGGCTCGCAGGAATTATAACCAGCAACAGATGCAATAAATAGCAGAGTTGAGCAATTCTGGCTTTTCCAGTAGGCAGCAAAGTACTTTTTTTTTTCCTTCTGTGTGAGCACACAGGCCCAGCCTTGCCTGCTGTGAAAAAGGCATTCATCTGTGGGAGAAAGTTGAAATAATATGTTTTCCTTCTCTGCTTTTCAACACGACTTCTTGCAAAACACAGTTTAACCCCCTTTTTTTTTTCTTTTCCCCCCGATGTCAGGGAGAAGAGCCCATGGAACAGATCTATTGGACTGCATACAGATAAAACTTATTCCACAAGAGCTACAAAGGAACTTATCAACCCACGAGTCATTGACCTGTTTGTTGAAGATACAGAAAGAACCCGCAAGTGAAAAGCAGTTTATGTGAACCAACACAGCATTTCACCGCCCGTGCCAAAGCAACCAAACCCTCAGCACTTACTTGCCAGTCCCAACGCTGTACGGGCACAGGGGATGGAGGACACGGAATATTTGGGATCTGGATTGAAAAAGAACAGGTTTGTTTTGCCATTTGTTCCATGCTGGGGGGAGCAATACAGATTAATATGAAAAACCAAGCCGTCGGATAAGGAGGAATCCAGGGCCGTCTCAGGATTCGTAAAGGGAAAAACAAGAGAAGTGAGAAAAAGGAAACATTTTCAGATCAGTTTAGGCCATCGGCCAGGGAAAGATTAGGTTATTTCCCAAAGGCGGTGCAATGAAGCTGAACTGCGGTTGCTTAAAGCAAACAGCCAAGTATTTCAAAATAATCAATTTAAGAACATCATCAGGTCAACTGCTATGCTTATGATGCGCCGCTTCCTAAAGCGTTTTACTCCTCAAAGCGTTCATTTGGGGGGGGTAAAATGGAAATTATTTTGTCTGACAGCTGAGCCCGTGAACCTGTGATCAGGCCCCTGACGCGGCTCTGAACACACGTTCAGATGGCCCCGTAAACCCCGGACAGAGCTGTGGCTATTTCTCTCGGATTATTCACTATAATAAATAATTTATATCTTTTTTTTTTCCCCCCCCCTTTATTTAAAAAAAAAGTTCTGCTTCCGGCCCCGCGGTGCCCTCAGCGTCTCTCACCTCAGCACCGCCCGCCTCAGCTCCTCCCGCTTCCCGCCTCAGCTCCTCCCGCCTCAGCGCTTCCCGCCAGCTCCGGGGAGAATTACCGGGAGTGAGGAGCCGCTGGAGCCCTCGCCAGGCGCTGGAGCCCCGCTCCCGGCAGGTGAGGACGTGAGGGAAAGGAAGGGGGCGGGATGGATCACCGGGCAAACCGGGATCTCTCCTGGTAGTTCCCGTGGAGGCGGCGGGTTCGGTCGGGAGATCGCGGGCTCGCCGTGCTGTGGGGTGGGGAGGTGGCGCCGAGCCTGCTCCGGGAGCCGGGGCCGGAGCCCATATTCTGAGGGCTCCGCGTCGTTCTTCTGCCTCTGGAAGAGGGGATAGTGACACTCGCCACAGGAAAGGATGAGGTGAGGTCACGGTCGGTACGGACAACAGCAGGGCAGGGGCTGCCTTAGAGCTGCGGGAGGAATCTGGATTTAACTACAGAGAGTTTATTTTTCCTGGCCAGTACACGCTAGTAAGTAGAAACTCCTTCAGCGTTTACGTGGAAGAACGTTCAGTGGGTTCAACCTCGATAAACCTTTCGGGCAGGGCTGGGCAGCCTTGCTGGGGGTGCCTGAGTTGATCATGGATCTGTAGCGGGGTCTGCGGGAGCTGCCGAGATCCAGGTCCATCAGGGGCTACTGCCGAAGCGATTGGTGGCGGTTCTTTCTTAATTAGTAAGTGTGGCCATTTGTAAAATTCACCAATTCGAAGTAAAGTCTCGAGGCAGAAAAGCGTCTCCACTTCGGTGGGGCTGAACTTGCGGACAAAGTGAAAGTACTCAGTGGTTTTCCCCTTCACCAAAATGACCTCATGTGATATCCCCTTACTGGTGCAAAACAGGAAAGGGCATAACCAGACACAGGCACAGACCCTCCTGCTCACAGAGCTGCTTCCAGCACCCCAGAGCTGGGGAATCTACGAGGAGGAGGGATTGATAATGATGCCACCACAGCTTGTCTCACAGATGGCAAAGGAATAACCTGCTATCAGGGTGCCTGTCTGTGTTCCTGCCAAAAGCACAGATGATATTTCCTAGCTGGTTTTAAAGGGAGCTCTGCTGGAAATTCTGTGTTTCGCTCGTCGTCAGTGCTGTTGTAGCCTGCTTCAGTAACCCAGCTGAACTTGGTTACCTTGCTGAGCTACCGTGTCAGAACTGCTACTGGTTTTGGGTTAGAGGTGCAAAGGAAGCAGCTTTGAGGTTTCACGCAGAAAATGATGCACCAATACATCACCATTCACTGTGCTTGGTGTTGGTGTGCAGCGTGTAGAATACACGAGTCAACTCCATCATCACAAACACAATCATCACTTAATTGCAGTGATGATTCAGCTCCTCGTAAACTCTGAGTGGAGCTGGTGAGCTCAAGATCTGTGTATGTTGGGAACTTAACTGCAGTCTGGATGGAGAAACATGACAAACATCTGCACGGTGTGATACCAGTTAAATGGCTGCTCACGTGTTTCTCTGGTGAGTAACTGGGACCTCATTTGCTGGTTTCTACTTCTGAGTGGCAAGGCTTTTCTTTCTTTAGACTCAGTTTCAGTGCAAGAAGCCAGTGGCAGGAAGACATTTGGAGAACCAGATGACAGCCTTTCCTGAGCTGTCTCAGATTTTATTAGATAAAATAAACTGCGGTCGCTCAGGCTATGGAACAGAATTTATTTCATAAGCGTGTGGTCTCTGTGCTGCATGGGAGGAACTTAAAAAAACAACACAAAATCACCAAACCCAAGAAAAATCATTGACTTTTAGCACTTTCTGCAGCAGCAGAGAGCTGGGATTTTCCAACAGGCAATGGGGAAACAGCTAGAGTTGGTGACAATTCCTCTTTTAGGTCTTGTGGATAGCCCAGCTTTTGCATTCACTTTTTATGCTGTGACAGCACTCACTTCTAAACACTTGTTCCATACAGGAGGTCAGTCCTGACCCAAGAGCCCAAGGAGTGCTTTACCCATATTTGAATTATCACTGCCTACAGACAGACAGTTGGTAAAAGTCATTTGATAACCTTCCAGTCACAGGACACACCAGGAACAGAGCACACAGGCCCAGCCAGTGCTGTTTACTGCTCTGTTTTAAGTCCATCAAGCAAACCTTACTGCTAAATGACATATTTCTTGCAAAAATGAATCTGCCTGCGAGGTCCTCGTGAAGAGCTTGTCGGCAGCCACGGTCAGTCGTGGCTCCTGAACTCCCACTCCTGTGCCTTCACCACATTTACTGTCAGCCAGTTGTCTGGAAGTTCTGTACAGCCAGCGTAGAGCAGCACAGGGAGTGTTCCAATGCCACGCTGAAACCAGTTTCTTTGGTTCTGCAGCGGTTCCATGCCGTGATTTTCACCGTTTCCTTGCTCTGAGGACTCCCTTCGCCATGACTTCTTTCGAGGAAGCCGAAACGGAGGAAACAGTGACGTGCCTCCACCTGACCTTCTACCACCCTTGCCAGGGCGAGAAGATGATGTTCCGCTGCCTGAACTTCCGCAAGCGTGAGCAGGTCCGGGCGGACGAGGCGGCCAAGTTCGGCCGCGACTCCAGCGTCTGCCGCTACAACCTGGTGGACACGCGCGTCTCCCGGGTCCAGTTCTCCCTGCACTTCTTCAGGAAGCTCCACACCTCGGAGTACTGCTTTGAGATCAAGAACTTGAGCAAGAAAACCAAGCTGACCGTCAACCAAACGGAGCTGGGTTACTTGAACAAAATCGACCTGCCCTGGAAGTGCGTCATCTGCTTTGGGGACTACCAGGTCCTAGCAGAGATTCAAGAAGGGGAGTCCGTGGATTATTTTGAGACTCACTTGCACTTGGCTGAAGCACCCATCTTACAAGAAAGGTGCCTGCCCTGCCTGCCATCCTTGCAGCCTGTACCCGAGAATGGCATTTCTCCTTCCTCTTTGCTTTCCCAGGGCAAAAGCCCCACAGAGATTGATGAAAATGAGCTGTGCTAGCGGGGAGGAGGAGGCTGGATCAGGTTTTGTAGCCTGCACAGCCTCCGACGTAGGCAGCTCTCACCTCGATCCAGTGTTCTTGGTGCTCACTGCTGCACATCAGTCTTCTCACCTGGGTGTTTTCAGCACAGGCATTCCGGAACACTGTTCCACAGAAATGGATTCCTGCCACTGCCTTCGCTGAGGCCTAAGGGCTTTCTGATGCCCCAGGAATGTGTGGAAGACAGGGGGGGTCACTCAAATCCACGGCAGCAGGTTCAGTCCCAGAACCATGGCCACGTGCCTCGAAGGGATATTTAACAGGCATTATTAATCCAGAGCATGCACAGCTCTGGGTTTTGGTCCCAGCCAAGCGGTGACACAATGTCTTGTTGCATATTATACTTTGTACTTTACTTTTGACACCAAATTCCAAACAGTATTTGCGAGCCTAGGTTGTAACTGCAGAGATTTTGCTACTTAGAAACACTTTGTCCTTTTAAGTTTATGTTTTTATTAACTTCAAAGCAAGGTCTGTTTGTTTGTTTGTTTTTTTACTTATTTAATTAACATGTGTATCTGTTTTGCAAGTTAACTACTTTTGCTTGTAGACAAACACAATGATCATGGTCTATAAAAATCCACATAAATTTTGTAATAAAAGCATTCAGTTGCCTGGTAAGGATTTGCTCTATTATACAGATGCAATCTAAAGGAATTTTTGGAGAATAAAATTATTTCCAGGATCATCCAGACAAGAGATTGTCACTGGCACTATTCTGGGCTCTCCAAAAGTGCTGTTGCTCCAAGGTGAGAATTTACTTAAATACTTTCAGAAAGTTTTCTACCTCTACCCCTCTACCAAATGCTCTCTAATAATTTTCTTATCTTTTAAGTATTTCTCAGGTTGTTTCAGTGAAGTTTTTCTTTGTCAGGGGCTCAGCTTTTCATTGGCATTTGGCTTTTCTGTTTTGCCAAGTATTTTAGCTTGCTCGAAAGGCACCCTGGAAAGAATCACACCATACATAGGAGTTACCCACTTTATCATCCCTAAATATTAGGATGCATTTCAGCATTAATCATTCAGAGAAAATCATCATTAGAATTGAGGGCAGGAACAGCTGACATTTAAGGCAACCAACCACAAGTGAGAGAAAGCCATGGGAGAGGCAATGAAACTCAAACACAGGCTTATGTAGGATTTGTGTGTTCATCTCATCCTTGACAAAATTACTTTGTTGCCATGTTTTCCACTCCTGGAACTAGGCTGTGGTTTCCAAACAACAATCACTTCCTGAGGTATTTACCCGAGGTAAGAATCAACCCCCTAAAACACACATTAACAAACGAATCGTCTCCTATCACTGCATTGATCCGACCAGCAGCAGTTAATTTACACAAGGAAAAGGTTATTTTACCTTTGCAGGGTGAGGGTACAGCTGCTCATCTCCAACAGGAGAAGGGCTCCATGCTCCCAATTCCTCAGGTCTTCTGTTATTTGCAGCTTGTTGAGAGAGTTCCCCTTCCAAAGCAACAGGTCTCCAGAAGGGAGGGACACTGTGGCATTCAGCCGGGCTCTGGCATGGCTGCCCACAAACTCAGCAACAGATACAACACTGCCAAATGTAAGACTTGATGAAAATTTTAATGACTTTTCAATTTGTACAGATATGCATTTTTTACAGTACCCTTGAATTGTTTCACATGAGCTGTTTATAGAATCTCTCTCGGTTTCTTAAATATCCGCAAATATGGAGCATCGCTTCAAAGTCACTCAGCGTGGTGCTGCAAACGTTATTATTAACCATGGCTACAGAACATGCCCATCACAGAAAAAAGCTGGAGTCAGCCTCCTTTTTTTTTCCTAAGTGCTTGTTCATCCTAAGGGCAGGACTGTCAGCTAATTGACTTCCTCAGGGCACGGTCGGGACAAGGTCACCTCATGGTCACCGGCCAGGAGAAGCAGTGACCAGTGCAGAGGAGGTGACGGCTTCAGCAGGTAAAAAACCACGTTATTTACACGTTGAGGAAGTTGCCTTCCTTCCCACAGGAATCAATTGTACAAAGAAGTGTCCGGGAGAAGTCACACAGCAGTAGCTTTAGGCCAAACCCAAAAAATATACATTTGATGGGTACAGATCTTTAAAGCTCATTACAAGTATTGCAAACAGAAAGAGTGGCATTGAAGTATTTTCAGTGACATAGCTACAACTGAAATTAAGAGATGGAATGTTACCCACAGGATCTATCTGTTCTCTCAGGTTACCTGTACGTATTTAATCCCAATGTGCAGTGTTTTTGTTCCTCACCCACACTGTTAATGACCCAAATATTCCAAATTCCAGTTTCAGATGATCTAAACCAGCCGCACAACTTTCACCAACAAACTCAGTCCTGATGGTGACGGCGCAGGTTCATTCCTTATCACAACTTGTTCCTTTTACTCCAAACAAAAATTAAACCCTGTGGTACCTTTTTTCCATGGAAAAACGAGACAGCCACACACAAAATAATGGCAGAGTAGAATGGCTTTACTTTGAAACTTTGGGGAAAGCTCGAGATCTGCAAGTATTTTTGCAGGTTCTCTTTTGTTAAAAAGTAAGATTTATATGGAATACCCGGGGAGACCGCACAGCACGGGACACCAGTGGTGCAGTCACTGAACACCTCCTTGGATTTCAGCCCGTATTAGCAGGATTAACCATCCACTCTAGAGGCACAGGAAAGGCAGAGCACTTAAAACACACTGTTAAAACACGAAGTTTTCTTCTTTTCTTTTCAAAATGCGGATAAAGAAATTCAGTCTTTAGGTTCTTGTTCTTCCCACCCCAGCAGCAGAGCCATCAATCCCTCCCCCAGTTTGCTCACTGAATGTTGCTTTTCCGTAATTGTTCTGGTCCAGTGGAATGATAAATTTTCCACGGGTGAAGAAGTTTAAGGACCACGTAGCAACAGATGTCGGTCTGTTCAGGGGGCCTGGGAAAACAAGACTTTGGTCCTCCCAGTTCTGCACTGGTTAAAATTTCCATTTCATTGACACATAGAGAATTTATTTTATTTTATTCTCGTTTTTCTATCTAGCACACGCTTACTAAGTCTGGCATATTATACAAGACAATATCTTACCTAACCTGATGAGTTGTACTATGTTCATTGAGGTTAACCGTGCTTGGCATAAAATAATTTAAAAAATGAAGTAAATGGAAAAAGGACAACACAAGGCTAGGAAGACTTGAAGCTAGACAGGGGAAAAATCTGCAATTTACCATGTGTCAGATTTGTTTTGCAGCTCTTATTTTTGCGCCCTCTAAACAGCTGAAGAGCAAGTCACAAAGCACAGACTGGAAATAAAAATATTTTAAAATTCTTTTTCTATATTCAAGTATTAGATAAATTATATAAGACCGTTTCTGAGATAAATATTAGGCCAATGATGAATTTTAAAACAAAATCAATAGAAACATCATCCAGAAAAAAAGGCGAGTTAAAATAGAGATAAGTCAAGCTATGAAGCTTCAATTAGTGCAGATAATTTTATATTAAATCCAGATATCCAGAAATATACACCATAGGATCATCCCAGTTTTCACAAAAGTGGAGAAGGTAGATGATAAAATTGCACTTAGTTCTGAACTCGTTCAGACAGCAAGTCAATTCCCGTTCCTTGCCGATCCGCGCGTATAAGAAAAAAAGGGAAGCGGCTTACAAAAGAGCAAATTGGCTTTGTACATTCCATTTCCCTTTTCCAGCATTTGGTCACGAGCAGGGGCCGTGCAGGCAGCCTCACTATCTGTCCTGGTGGTCGGAATCCGACAGCCTGACGTCCGAGGCCGACAATTCCAGCACGGGGTTGACGAAGCCGGCGTACTCGGAGTTGCCGTTGTCATCCATCTCGGCGCTGACAAAGTCATTCTCCCACTCCAGCCCGTTGGAATCGTCGGAGGCCGAGGCCGGGTGGCTCCCTGTCTTCCTGCTGTTGAATTTCAGCGCCGCCCGGAGGATGTCCTCCTCCGTCTTGGAGCGTTCCCTCATGGGAATCATCCTGTTCATGCCTGGCATTTAAGACACGTTTATGAGAAACACAAACTCACCGTTGGGAGTTTTCACCTCACTCCTATGCTTCTGCTACAATAAACAGAGCTAAAATGCGGACAGGTACCGGATTCAACGGTCTAGGAAAGGTCTTCCGTTTGTCTGGAAAAGGGGTATTTAATTCCACACACAATAAGGTTCTGAAAACTGCCCAAAGACATCCAAGATTTTACTGATTTTGTCAGTAATTACAGACTTTCTTGTGAAAAGGGAAAAAGCTATGGATTGGCTAAAAGAAACAAACCCTTGCTTATTTTTGGTGAGCTTTTCAATAGTCAAGGTCTCCAAATTTTGGATGAACTTTGAAATAAGAGCTTTTGCAAATTGAGTAAATGAAAGAGAATATACTGGTAGCTATGAGGAAATACAGAAAACATCTGTAACAGCAGCAATGAGGATAGCTGGGACACTCCCTGGAATGCAGATCTAAGTGCCCAGTGAATGTTAGGGTAAAAGCAATAAGGGTTTTTCCCAAAATACTTAAGTCAGACTCCTGACTAACTTCCACATTTTAAAAGGAAGAACAAGCTCTTCCTTCTGCTCGTGGCTCACGAGAGGGCAGCATTTCTTTACCATTACTTTTGTCGGGAGTTTACAAGTCAGTTCCACAAAATGCAGGGAAAGACATGTGCTGGAGTATCCCAATAAATGAATTCATTTATTAGGGCCATCTCCACATTTATCAAAGTAAGGCATTTTCTCATAAAGTAAAGGTAATTTACAGCTTAATCATTATGAACTTGCCAGAAATTCCATCAGAAATAAGTTTTAAATCACCTTCCCTTTTGAAAAACGACAAATTCACAATGAACAGAGCTGAATCCGTCAACATCTTTAACTTTCTAAGCTCGGGATGGAGCTGAGATGCAGGATAAATACCTTCTTCATCTTCCCACTCTAAATCTAATGAGGTGCTGTCGTCGTTCCCGCTCACTGATTTGGTTTTGGTCATTAAGTCACAACTGCTCTCCGTGTTGGGTGTCAGCACTGTGGCATCAGATGAAAGTCCTATTTAAAAAAAAAACCCCATAATGTATTTTTAATTCGTAAACATACTTGAATTTCAGGTTCAACGTGCAAAAGCGAAATTTTAAATTAAGCTTTCATCGTGCTTTTGTGGCCCTTTAAACCTCGGGAGTGTTGGAAAAGGCACTTCATCAGTTCAAAGAGTAATCAGTAGCTTATTAAGAGTCAGTATCACTAAGATATTACCTAATTAGAACTAGAAAGGAATTTAATAAGCTGTAAGCCGAGCTTGTAGGAAGACTTGTAAAAAAAATCCCCCAAATCAGCCCTCTCCTCCCCAAAAAACCAAACTACTCACGGTATTTCCTCAAAAACTGACATCAGTCCCCCAACGTAATGGTTATCATGTGCTGTCACCAAAACTTACAGATAAAAGCTTATAAAATTGCTCTCCTCTAAACCATTAGTGGAATTTTTAAGCACAGGCAGCCAAAATCCCTCTTGCACTTCATTAGGGAAAAAAATTAACCTTTAATGTGATTCTAATTATTTTGCCAAGGGATGAAAAGCTATAAACACACATCTGCATCTTCAAGAAAAGTTCACCACTATCTTTTATCTATCAGGTAAAAAAAAACCTATCAGATTTTTTTCATTACAGATCCATGTATACACATTTTATATCTGTGTGTGTAAATGTAAAACTTTCAATAATCTGTGTTTGCCTAGGAAAAAAAAAGCAGCACTCTGCGCTCCTCAGAGTCTCCTAACATTTAAGGACATGCATAAGGAAAGGCAGACTTACTGCTACTTCGGAAAGCTTCGTACTGGAATTTTGTATTCCTTAGGAAAGGGTCGAGATCTTCCTCTGCCACAGAGCTGCAGGAACAACGCACAGTTTTTTAGCTTTATAAACCTCCAAGGATGCCATCAAAAACATGTTAATCCACGTGCCCCCCCGGCTCTGTGCTACAAAGCACATACAGAAGTAACTAAATTCTTTATAAAGTCATCTGCAAAATGCCTTTCTATTCCTATTCATCACATCCTCTCCCAGTCTCTGCTTCTGCTCAATTTTTGGTAGTATTCTCAGAGAAAAAAAAAAAAAAGAATTAACTTTGGTCTCAAAACAACTCTTCCCCTCTCTCCATCACTTTAGATAAAATCTCCTTAAGTTTCAATCCATTTATATAAGTAATGAATTCAAACCTTGCTCTTGCAGTCCTTTTTTTTTAAAAAAAAATCTGGCTAGATCCTACTCAGTTTTCACAGCTCCTATTCTAACTGCTTCCATAGCAAAACTCCTCCTGTCCCCCTTATATTCCATGCAAGAGTTTTTTCTAAACATAAACACCATTCCACTGTAAATTACATAAACACCATTCCACTGTAAAATTCTCCACTTTTGGGGTTTTTTTAGCTTGTTTTCCCCACCACCGCCACTGAACACAGAAGGTGGGAATGAAGAGACTTCAGCTATGAATAAATACATAAAGTATTTGATAAACAAAAAGAATTAAGAATATTAATGAAGAAACAGACTCTATAAACCATTTAAACAGTGTGTTTCTATTGGGTTTTTAAAACAGGGTTCTGACTAATAAAAATATTTTTTTATTAGCTGAGATTTTAGATATAAACACCCTTTTAAAATGAACCACTGGATCTTGTGTGTGTGTAAATATGCATTAGTAGCTGGGAGCAGCAATCTAATAACTCCACTGATAACCAGAATGAATCCAAAACACCCCCCTAGCTTTCCAGATGAGGAGCAGGAGTACAAACAGTCAAGGCTCTCAGTTATCACGGATAAAATTTGGTCTCTTACCTCTGGAACTCTCCGTTATTAACGGCGTGTGCCCTCTGCGTTATCCTGTGCTGCCTACGCTGCTATCGAGAGAAGCGAATCGTTGAAAAAGCAGATTTGTCTGAAAAAGCAGACTCAAAACAGAGCTCCCAACACTTAATCCTATTTTATGCACCCCCCCAAAAAAAGCCCATCGGTTTTTAGGAACGTGTGGACACCACCTCAGTCATGACTGCACCTGTCTTCATGTCTCCTGTCTTCTTAAAGTATTTTCAATGCACCAGCAACACCTGGGTGATGTTTTGATTTCTTTTGCTCCGCGCCCGGGAACAGCCACGCTGCCATTTAAAAGGTAAATATTTCCTACAAATCCTTTCATCCCTGTGCAAAGCAGCAGTGCCATCTCCTCTGGCTGTCTCCATCAGCACTAAGTGCTTCATCTATATTAATAACAGCTTTGCTGCCTTGCAGGGCCAAAAGTATTAATAACCCTGCTAATGTCAACTTCGACTTCATCTGAGAATTGCTCTTTGCTTTGGGTGTGGGGAGGTAACTGCATTGGATCGAGTGTTTTTCGATCCCAAGACGATGGTGGGTTTTGTTTTTTGGCACACTTTACGTCTTGGATATTTCAACAATAATAATTGCAGGCTGAAATGAGTAAAATAGGGAGTGCAGCAGAAGAAGTAGAAATATCACACTGTAGTGGTTAGAGGTGAAAAGACTTAAGAACGCAGAGAGGAAGAGACAGAAATTTGGCACAACGCAGCCAACAAATCTGTCAAAATCAATTACTGACACATGCAACGATTCTCTTTTAGGATTCCTATACCCACATAATATCCAATTTAGGTTATCTCCCCGCTTTGCCAGGTCACATCCCAATATCCAGCACTGCCAGTTCCAGGACATGCACATCCATTAAAATTCCCCGCTGTTACAGACCCTGACATTTAGTAGGGCAACATCAGCAAGCCAAATGAGTTTTGAAGGAGGCCATACTTCCAAGGAAAAAAGCCATTTTCCCATTTGTGCCCACAAACAGCAGAGAGATGAGTGACGCACTCAAAAATAGCTTCCAGTTTATCTACAAGGGCTAAGTGCTCGATGCATATCTGGACAAAAAAAATGCTTCCTTAAAATCCTTATAATCCTTATGGGTTTTGAGGAGGGTGCTTGTGCAGGAGATAAGTGGTACTAATTTTACACAAAGAGGAAATTAAATCTCTATAATCCATTCTATCTTAGGTCCTGACTAAAAGAACTGCATATTAAAAATACTGAAAGACAAGAAAAATAGAATTTCTTGCACAGAACTTCTACAAAAACCAGTTAACTCCATCAAAAAAAAAGCGCCTACTTTTGCTGGCTTTATAAAGACCAAAAGTGGTAAGAAAAAAAAAAAGGCAAAAAGGTCAGAAGGAATTAACCCTCCCACACCAAATGGCAAGGGAAGAGAAAGAGAAATGTGAAATGAGAGCTATACTTAGTGACATAAAAATTAGATGGAAACTCTAAAGCAGGGTCAACACAAACCACAAAGATAAGGAACAATACAGTGCACAAATATATAAAGTACATTTTACAGGTCTAAATGATGTCACAACGTGTGCTTAATTTCAGGTTTGGTTTTTTTTTTTTTTTTTACCCAAAACCCATCACAGATCATTTTACATTTAAGATCAGTTAACTTTTCTACATATTATATAAGAAGAGCGTCAGGCTAATTATAGATTAAAATTATAACTCATTCAAAATCTATACTCGGCGACAGAAGCTGTTTCGAACAATTATGGCGATTTTCAGCTGTTCCAAGCAGCTGTACTTTCAAGATCTTGCACTTCTTTCTCTACTTTACAAGCCAAAGGTTTCCTGAGGTGGAAAGGATATCAGGGAAGTCTGCATTCATGGGAACAGGACAGAGGCTCTCATATATGTTGGGGTCTTTTTTCCCCCTCACCTCCAAGAGCTTTTTCTGCTTTGCTGCCCTGGCTGCTTCACGTTGTGCAGCATATAAAGCCTCCTCTTCTAGTCTTAACTTCTCCTCTTGTAAGGCTAACTGTATATGAACAAAACAGTAATGGTTAACAAAAGCAGAACCTATCTGACTTCCTATCAATAAAGCCGTAAGTGCAAGAAAACAAAAGAAAAGCAGCTGGAAAATCAAAATAAAACGAAATCGGCTACAGCTAAAGCATTGACTGAATTTAACAGCTTCCCTCCTCCCCCACAACCAAACAGCCCAAGAAATTTAGGTAACTATTGAATAAACATTTATTATTAGTGAATTGCTGTAATGCTGTTTCTATTTTATTAAGCACTGCACAGTGAAAGATTTAAAGACTTTCAGTTCCATAATTCATTGGCACTTGATTAAAGTTCATTCACGTTCTACATTGTATTCCACATCATATTCCATTAACTGCTGCAACACCAAAAACAGAACAACAAATTATGTGTTTTTTTTTTTTTTTCCTTAAGGAAAGTCTTGGGAAAAACTGAGCACGAGAAAAGTTGAATCAAGAGTATTCCCCATTTGGTCTTGCATTAAAGAAAGGGTCAGATTCAGGAGATCCTGGTCAGAGACCCAGCCTCTTCATTCCATTTTTAACAGCTAAAAAGAAGGAATCTTGTAGACTAAAAAGACACTAACTGATGAACAGAATCCAATTGTTTCATTTATATGAGTGGAATCTCTTGATGTCCATGGCTGATCCTAACATTTTTTTGGAAGAAGAACTATCCCTGCTGTCACCATGACCACTTACCTCTGACTGAAGCTTCAGATCAACAACCCTCTGCTTTTCAGCAATGGAGTCGTAGTGTCTGTCTTTCAGGTCTGCAATTTCTTCCTCGGTCAGAGGTCTGGAAGCACGGGAGGAACACAAAAAAATGCTCCATCTATTATTCATGCATGACAACCCTTCATCTGCACTTTAACATATCCGTGTGGTCTTTCCCGACCGCTCCTTTCGTGCGGATACAACGGGCTGTGCTCGTGGCCTGCTCCTCCCGAAAGTTCCAGTTCACTCAGGGCAACGCTGTCTCTCCTTACTCTCACAAGATGTATCATTTGTATCTTTATAGGAAGCATATTTTCAGAACCATCTTTGCTAACAGAACTACTGGAACGGAACCATTACCATCACTGCAGCCTAAATCCCACTGGATTTTTTCCTTAGTTGGTTTTGTCCCTTGTTTTGCCCTTACTTCGTTTTGTTTAATATTCACGGTGGGAGAGCAGAGGGGAGGAGAGGTCCTCAGTCTCAAAGTCTTACCTGTGACTGCTTCCTGGGCTTTCCCCCTGTTAAAATAAATAAAAAAAGAAAAGTCTGATTTTTGCAAAGACAGAGCACTTCCAAAACTTCCCTTAGAAAAGCAACCCAGGTCCATTTCTGTTTTCAGACTGAGGGCACTTGCTGAGTCTTATGCAAGAGTTACACCAGGAGCAAATTCTCCTTTAAGCCTTCCCAAACACACTTTTCCCCCCCCACCTCTTCTTTTCTTTTTGCCTTCCCAAAGTCCATAGTGCCCCCTTCCTTAATGGGTTATTTCCCATACGCCCCAAAACCAATCTCTTCTCTTAGATCTTTATGCAAAGTCTTAAATTCATATTCTTAGCGCAAGGAAAACTGAAAGTAAAAAAACCACTGTGATTTAAGTCTACAACTCAGCTTAAAGTAAGAGGAAGATTCAGGTCTTGGAACCATTTTTAAGGGTTCAGGTTTCACACCATGCCCCAGGTACTCACCTCATCACTTTCCACCAGGTTCTCAAACTGCAGAGAAAAAGGAATAAATAATTTGTACAATTCAATATAACAAGTCACTAAAGACATCCAGCAAATATGATTGCATATTTTATGTGTCTTGTAAAGACACGACTCCGATTCTAACAGCGGGACTGTAACAATATTTATGAAAACCCCCTACTTTCAGAGGAATTACTGCTTTTAGAGTTGGGCCTATCTTCTTACCAATGTTTCTTGTCTTAAAACATTACGTTCTCCTAAAAGGAGAAGAGTCCAAATTAAAAACCAAGCATTCTAAGCTGCACAGACTCATCCAGCAGAAGTTCAGCTGTCACACAAAAAATAAAAAAAACCAACAAAAAAAAAAAAGGAAATAGAAATTCTCTGTACTGTTTTCAGTATAGTAATCTTAAATCCAGTCAGTCCATCAGACACAGAGGTCAGTACCTACAGCAAGGCTCCTTATTGACCTCACAGTGTGGGAGGAGAACAAGACCTCCTTTTCCCAGTCATATTTCTGTGGCAGGAACACTCTCCCAACTGGAAGTGCCGCACCAAAAGACATTTCCCCCACCGTACACATCTGAGCCCCTTCTCGACAGCCACAGCATTAATTACAATAATTAATGTCATCCCCAGTAATGGGGGCAATCTGGCTGGTCTAGGACTTCCAGAGCACGGGAACGCTCAGGGAAAGTAAACCAGGTTATTCCCGGTTAACCTTACACTACCCTTGGCAAAAAGGGGTTCCGTTTGGAGGCTGGGAAAGGACCTCTGGAGGGAACAAAGTAGACTGCAAATGCAGCAAACTGTCGGGTAACCCCATCAGATCCTTTTTGTACACTCTGATCCGTGATGCTGCAGTCAAGAACTGAATACTCTGCACTCACACAGGCAACAAAACCCCAACACGGCAGAGAGGAATCCCAACAAGCAGCCTGTGGAATGCTCTGGTGACGAGCATCAGAACACCACAGACACTCCTCCTCCTCCCAAACGATACATTCATTTCTGAGGTGCAGTAAGAACCACTCTCTCTCCACCCAGGGCAGCATCAGTTGGGGCTGGAATATCCCAGAATATTTCAGTGTTCACAAACTGCACGAAGTGTTAAAGGCATTGCTAGGATTCAGCTTTTCGCACTTTTCCTTAGATCGCTAAGAACGTTAAGAACTCACCTCTATAGTGAAGTGTTCTCCTGTGGAACATGTTCTGAAATACTTGGATCTGGGAAAATAAGTTTACAGTTAGGCTACAGAAGAGTCTTCAACACACGGCAGAAAGTAAACGGGCCCGAGAATTTAAAATATATTTCAAAATATGTTAAACATAAAATAACGACAAAATCTTCATGTATGAAACACATTGACTTATTAACCTGAGCCCTTCACTGCTATTACAGTGGGGAGAGGCAAAAGCATGTAAACATCTTCTGCAGAACTGGGGAAAAAAACTAAAACCCTTGTGAGATGAAATCTTTTGTCAGGATGCTGGACTTGACATTTACAGACTATTACCATGTTCCGCAATCCCTTCAATACATTTTTCCTGGAAAAAAACATCGTTCCAGGCAATTTCTGAAAATGCTCTTGCTCATCATGGCACTTAACTCTTTCCTGGCACCTTGTACATCATTGGTGTTAAACAATACATTTTATTTTATTTTATTTATTTTATTTGGCACATCTAGAAGGCTGAGCCTCAGAGAAAAACATCCAGTAAGAGGTCAAGGCAATACTTTTAAACTACAAAAAAAAAAATATTCACGCTCTAATTTTATACAGGGAATCGGTTTCTTCCTCGATTCTTTAACCAGAGTTCTTCCTGTTTTATTTTAATGCTTTTACAGAGGACAGTTAGCCCCGTCCTTTGCAAAACCCAGCGCAGTGTTAAGTTACCTGGATACATTTTTACCTAGCCAAGGAGGTTTGGCCACCGTCCAGAGGAACATTCTAATGTAAACACTCTTGGGTACAACATCCATTTCATCGAACTGTTTCGAAAACCAGGGTTTCCAGTTGCAAGTGCTGACTGGTACAAGGAATAAACCCAGGGCCTCAGGGATTTCTATACTTTGCACAAAAGATCCTTCAGCACTCGCAACCAACACCTACTTTGACAATAATAAAAGCAACACACCAGCCAAAGCCTGAATTATTTTAACCGTATCCTATTTCATCTCCATCTCGTTTTTCCTTGGAAGCCAGCTTAGGGAACGTCTCCCCTGGCAACTTGTTGCACTACCCACTGGTTCCTCGTTGCACAACCTTTCCTGCCACTAAAGAGCCGTTTCCAGAGGATTCAGTGCTGGGAAACCAGAGAGGAAAAGCCACTGAATTCATGCACTACATGACAAGGATAATTGGGACGTGTGGCATGAACACTTGGAGCGATTTCACTGCTCCCCTTCTCTGTAATTTGGTGTGTAGGAGCCAAGACCATTAAGAATCTCATTTAATAACACCCTAACAGGAAATTGTTCCGGGACTATCCACGCTGTTAACAGACGTGTAATTCCAGTTTGCAGCGCCGGGCTTTAGGTAAATTACTTCCAACTTCCCAGACACTTGAGCTGCAGTCAGCTCAGCTGCAAGAACTGAACAATGAACTAAACAGCAATGACAGCTCCAGGAAGGAAGAGCTACTCTTCCAGCTGCTTGCTGAACAGGGACTCACCCTCAGAAAACCTAATTCTGTGCCAGAGAGTTTGAGCCCATAAATCCCAGAACTACAGAAGCTTGAGGTCATTAGGGACACCAAGAGAAGGCCCATCAGCTTCACCCCTATACAAAACTTCAAGCGGAGTATCAGCAACCCATGAAAATGTTTACACCTTTTATTATTCTCCTTTAAGCTCTACTGTTCCATTGTTTCCTAAGACTTGAGAATCTTTTTGGTTGGATAGCTTCCAGAGAAAACAATTCAGCTGACAGGTCACAGGACCTACAGAGGCAGTCAGATTAATCTTCCAAGATCTGAAGCTATTAAAGAGACAAACTTTTCATACATATATATACATACACACTCCATCCATATATATCTATAGATCTATAGATCTATAGATATCTATATAAAAAGCCCAATTCCAAGCAAAGGCAACTTATAATCTTGCGGGATATGACAACACTTAATAGAAACTCTATACTTGGTTGTTTAATTAGAAGTTTATCTCTTACAGTCAAATCTTGGAGCATCTAAAAATAATGAAGCTGGGGTGGGGGGAGGATCTGAGTGATTAAAATAATCATTAAGTTGATAAGCTACATTTTTACATTATGCTGTTCCAGAAATAGCCAAACGTGGACAACGTGGTATCAACCCAACTTACAAACTTTATAATATGACACATTTTACAGTTTTGGTTTTAATACAGTTCCCTGCTCAGTGGAAGGAAAATAACCTCACTCAAAGGCTCAATGCTCTGATACTGCTCTGTAATCTATCACCACCACACCCGGAAGACAAATCTGATCCGAAACACAGGCCAGCAGTGCTCTGTACATTTTATATTCCTCAGACTTTCGCTGCAGGTTGTGCAACACCTGAACAACCAGGTAATATAACAGCAGGCAGTGAGATTTATTTTTTTTTATAACAGCCTGATACTGGGCCAACACACGCAGGGATTGTCACTACACCCTGCCTGCTGAAAAAAAGGGGGCAATGGCCTGTGAAAGGAGACTCAGCACAACACACGTGTGCTGGAAGAACCTTCCAAGTACTGCCCTGGTGTTCTCAAAGCACAACGAACTGATGCTTCAGTGCCAGCTGTCAAGGCATTGGAGGTGTTCTCATCCCCTCTGGTGGAGTACTAAAAATACAGGCAGGTATCCTCTACGTGCACTGCCCTGGTTTTTCCACCTATGTCTCTGAGAAGCAGCTTGTCTGGAAGGCCTTTCAGAGGGTGAGACTTGCCTGCCAGAGCTGATGTGAAGTAAGAGGCCACCAGCTTGCATCATGTAAAATGCTCGGCATATCTGCTGAGAAGGATTTCTATCCTAATGCATCAAAAATAAGTGATATGTAGGTATCCGGTACTGGTCAGTAATACGGGAAAACCCTAAGCATTTCCTGTTCGCACAGTGCTTTTCCATGAACTGGTTGTTGCAGAACGAAACAGGTTGTTACACGTCTCCAAGAGATAAGAATTCGTCTGAACCGTTCTGCAATAGGTATGAGTTCATCCCGAACCATTCTGCTCCTGATTTATCCCAACAGCGTCTCAGCCTCTGACTCACAGAGAAGACGAGATCACATTGCAGAAAACCGGGTGTTTTTCCATCTTTTCGCACAAGCACGGCCGCCTGCACAGGTTTTGGCAAGTGACCTGAAAAACCTCGCTAAGCATCTCCTGCCGGAAAAACACCAAGCGCTGGCAGGGGTAAGGAGCCGCTGACCCTGGAAGTGCATTAGCCCCGACCGCGCAAACCGCGCCGAGCCCGGCGGGCTCCCGACGGCTCCATCCGCCCGGGATGCTGGGGCTCCCGAAGGGAACGGGCCAGGGCCACCGGGCGCACCCCGACCCG
>VZTA01008238.1:259452-272998 GCA_013398855.1 Mohoua ochrocephala
GACCCGCATCCCCTCCCCACCCTGTCACCCCCTCCTGCCCCACGGGGAAGGCGGAGCCGGCGGCCGCGGCACCTCCCCGCCCCGGGGAGGGGAAAGGGGCAGCCGCGGCTCCTGCTCACCCTCCGCCGCGCTGGATCCGGCCGGGATCCCTCCGGAAGAACAGCCCGCAGCACCACTGCGCCCAGCAGTTCCCCATCGCATCCTGGTGGGAACAGCTCCTCCTCCCTCCCGGCGGGCTCAGGCCGCCCCGGCCGTCGGGAGGGGCGGCCGCGGACCCCCGGGAACAAAGGGCCGGCACAGCCTCATGGCTGCGCAGGGGCGGGCGATGCTCGCCCCGAACGCCGGGATCCGCCCCTGGCACCGGCATCATCGGCGACATCAGCCCGCCCCTCGCCGGGACCGTCCCAGCCGGGCAAAATCCCGCCCCAAACCCGGCTTCCCCCGTGGCCCTGGGAGGTGGGATCATCTCACGGCAGCCCGCGTTGAAAAGGAGGAAGATATTCCGGGGTTCCCGTGGTCGGGATGAAAAAGCATCGTCAGTAATCGCGTTTTGGAGGAAAGGAATCCCGTTCAAAGTCCGTGTTATTATGAGGGGGGAAAAAAAGAGTGTCTCCCCAATAGTCAAGCCTGGACTGCGCCAGTGCCATCGAGGTACCAAAAGGCTGCCAGACACACCTGGAGCACAGGCACTGTGTGGTTTAGCAGGGTTCCTCACTCGTTCTTTGGTCTCTCTGGCTTTTTAAATCACAGCACCACACCGACACGTGGAAATAAAGAATCACGGAGTCGTGGAATGTTATGGGGTTGGAAGGCACCTCAAAGCCCATCTCATTCTAACCCCCTGCCATGGGCAGGGACACTTTCCACTATCCCAGGTTGCTCCAAGCCTTGTCTAACCTGGCCTTGGACACTTCCAGGGATGGGGCAGCCACAGCTTCTCCAGGCAACCTGTACCAGGGCCTCCCCACCCTCACAGGGAAGATTTTTTTCCTGATATCCAATTTAATATGCAGTCTACTCTCTTTCAGTTTGAATCCATTCCCCCTTGTCCATGGAAAGTTAATGGTGACATTACAAATATGTGGCTCGTTCCTTTCTTTCGACAGATCCGAAAGTATCTCAGCAGTGGAAGGGTTAACTGGGTTCCAAGTCAGCTCTCCATTAGCGGCACAGGACAGATGCCAGGACCCAGAGGAGCTCCTTGCTACAACAGTGATGAGCAGTGGAAGGTAGGAGGAATATAATAAATCACTGCCAACCGCACTCCGATGTTTTCCTTTCCCTGGAAATGTGAGGTCAGCCTGGGAAGGTGCATTACAGTGATTGCATGCAGGGAGAGGGAATGAGGGTGAAGGAGACATAAAAGCAACCAGGAATTCATTACAGAAGGTGATGCACATCGATGCGACTCAGGAGGAACACAGTGAAGGTTCCAGAAAATATTGCTGGGATATATGATGCCTCATTACACCGTTTTCCAGGAAATCACCATTTTGGCAAGGTATATACACTGCTCCTTTCCCAAAGAGGAATGTTGCAGTATTCCAGCCTGACAGGTGTTCATAAATTTCTTCAGAGAAATCGAACACCTTTTTTTTTTCCACAGCACCCTCAGGTGTGAAATAGAGGCCACCGAACCGAGGAGAGGATATTGGGAATATCTGCACGGAATGCCTTTGTTTCTGCAGTTTGTTCCTGGTGGCGTTTTCGTGTCCTGCCGTGCCACTCCTGCCCAGAACATGAGAAATCAGTGCTAGCAGAAGACCACCACGGGGCTGCTACATCCATCACTGGATGGAAAGAACAAGGGGATGCTGGATTAAGAATATATTGGCCAAAGTCTCCATCAGTAAACCCACAGGGATGCTTCAGCTTTCCTTCCTCTTAAAGGGAGCAGGTCCGTGCCTGGTGCTAAGTTGCAAATAACCTGTGCAGACACTGCCAAGTTTTTAAGATAAACTGCATACTGAGGGCACTGGCACGGACATCTAAACCCAAATTATTCCCCCTTTTTCACGGCTTATCCTTGGCCACATCAGCAGCCTCCCAACAGCACACGGAACAGTCATGACATGGATTCAGGCTGAGTTTTTAACGTGTCGCTCAGTCCACCGCACAAGAGACACGGTTGCTTATCCGTTTCTCCTGACGGCTTAAAGAAAAGAGCCTTTACAGCGTTTTATTTCTGAAATATTTTATAAGGCCTTCTTACAAGCCAAGCGGGCTTCCAGGCGCCTTTCGCGACAGGCGGGGCGCGGCCGCGCTTTGCGGCGGGCCGTTGCCGCGGTAACGACGCGTTGGGTCGGGAACCGCCGCCGCCCGCGGTGCCTCCATCCCGGTCCAGTCCCTGCATCCCGGCCCCGGTCCTTTCCACACGCTCCGGGCCCTCCCGCCGCTGCCATGGACAAGTACCAGGTGCTGGGACTGGTCGGGGAAGGCAGCTACGGGGTGGTGACCAAGTGCAGGAACAAGGAGAACGGGCAGATCGTGGCCGTCAAGAAGTTCCTGGAGAGCGACGACGACGCGGCGGTGAGGAAAATAGCCCTGAGGGAAATCAAACTGCTCAAGGTGAGGCTGGCGGGGCCCCTTTTTTTGGGCAGTTTTGTGCTTAAACTGTCATGGTTTTGTGTTTAAATCCGCGGCTCCTGTGTCGGCTCGGTCTGTGTCGCAGCAGAGCGGCGTGTGAGCCTCTCTGGTCAGCATTTACAAAGTGACGCCGACAAAATCCAAGCCAAAAGAGACTCGCTTGGGCCCTGCTCGGATTTCCTGCACGGCCGAGCCGTGCTGGGTTAATGTAACCTTTTGTGCTGTAGCCTTGCAGGGCTGCTTTGCCCTTTGCCTGAGTGCCGAGCTGGATTCACCTGGTGAATCCTGGATGAGGGAAGTGGGGTGTTGATGTGCCCGGCGTTCCGCCGGTACCAGGTCTCTGTTGCCGCCTGGTGGTGGCTGTTCCCCTGTCCCAAATCCCCTGTCCCAAATTCCCTGTCCTTTGCTGCTGCGAGTTTGCTGAAAAGGAAAAGAGACGCTGACCTTTCAAAGCCTTCTGGAGGTGACCTGGGTGTGTGACACTAAACGGACTGGGGGGGTGCCGGTGTCACCTGAGACGGAAAAAGGCTTCTAGGAAAGTTTTCCTTTATTTTCTTTTATTCATGGCACCTTCCTGGCAGGCAAGAGGCTGGAGGAGGAGTCCTGTCGGATTCCCTGAACCCATGTGTGGTGTCCTTTGCTGCTGGAGGGTGGGATTTGCCTGGTGTCAGTACTGTGGTCAAAGGGGGAAGGACAAGGGGGGAATGGATTCAAACTGAAAGAGAGTAGGTTTTGATTGGATATTAGGAAAAAATGTGAGGGCGGTGAGGCACTGGCACGGGTTTTCCAGAGAAGCTTCCCTTGTCCCTGTGCATGGGTAGTTTTAAATATTGGGACACAGGTGATGTGTCTGGTGAAAAAAAAGAAGGAAAATCTTTTTAACACTTGGAGAGCATCCAGGCTGTTTATGTGGTGTGGGGGTGTTCCAGAGGTGGGAATACTGGCAAACTTGTATCCTGTCCTCTCGGCTGCCACAAGTGTCTCCTCCTAAATCTGCCAGTTACAGTTCCTGTGCTCTGAAGGGGGAAAAAAAAGTGACATTTGCCGTCACTGCAAGAGCTACAGAATTCAAGTTAACAGAAGTGTATGTGCTGGAGCTTGAGACGCAGCCAGCAGCCCCAAGCGTTATCCCTCCAAACCCTTTTAAAGTGGATCTGTGTGAGCCTGGATCGTACCTGCTCCATTGGCCAGGCTCACCGAGTTACTGAGTGACTGAGCAGCACCCAGGTGTGTTGGGAATTAACTTGTTTTCCTGGGTGAGTGGAATCTTAGCAAGGGGAACATTTCCATATGCAGCTCAGAGAGGGCGCCCTCTCACAGGGGAAATAAATACCTGGAGATTGAGTCTCTGTGTAGTTCCTTCCCTTGTTCCCTGTGAGTCTTGGGTTTTAATTTTTTTTTTTCCTCTTGAATTTGGGCGGAAATTTAATTGTGACTGAAAACAGCAAAACCTCTTCAGGCCTCCTGTGTTGGGAATAAATCATTCTTGGGAAAAGAGCTTCTTCTCTTATTGATTATCCTTTAAAAATTCTTCTCCTGTGAGACCTTCTAAGAAATCTGGGCAGGCACAGATGCAGGTTGGCTGGCACTGCCTCTGCACTGGCAGAGATTCCCCCTACAATTCCCTGTGCTCTGCAGTCCTTTTGCATCTCCCTGGGTCACATCCCTGGGCTCCGGCGCTGCCTCCAGGCAGCCTCCGGTGATGTTTCCCTGCCAGGCTCCAGCTAATAAATAACTGTGCTCTGTAGCGTGGCCTTTTGTGTTGGTGTGTGATAAATGTGTAACGAGTTGGAGGTGGATTCTTGTCTGCTGGGATGACAAAATAACTAGAAAACACAGCTGCTTTTTCTTCCTCTTTTTATTCAAATTGCTTTTTTTTTGCTAGTGTCCCAGCTGGGCTGCAGTTAAAAGTATCCCTTCACAGTTTTCCCTAAGTAAGTGTTTTCCCTCACTTAAACATTCCCTGTTTTGTCACAGCAACTCAGGCACGAGAATCTGGTGAACCTGCTGGACGTGTGTAAAAGGAAGAAGCGGTGGTACCTGGTATTTGAATTTGTGGATCACACGGTGCTCGATGACCTCGAGGCCTCTCCCAACGGACTGGACTACAGCAGGGTTCGGAAATACTTATTTCAGATTATGAGAGGAATCGCCTTTTGTCACAGCCATAATGTAAGTATGTGCAAGAAATCGGCTCTGCAGCTAAAATTAATAGATACAGAAGCCTGTGTTTTTGTATTTATATATATTTAAACTCAGAGAAGTAGAGCTTTGTCTGAAAAGACATACATAAAATAAATGTGTCTGAAATTAGAGGTTCTGTGTTTGCCTGTAATTTTCTACTTGAATATGAGAAAGCTACAGTTTTTCCTGAGCCAGCCAGTTTGCTGTGTACAAACGGGGAATTTGCCCTGACTTGCTTCTCTCTGTGCAGATAATCCATCGGGATATTAAGCCAGAAAACATACTGGTTTCCCAGTCGGGAGTTGTGAAACTCTGTGACTTCGGATTTGCCCGGCCCTTGGCAACTTCCGGGGAAGTTTACACGGACTACGTGGCCACCCGCTGGTACAGAGCCCCCGAGCTGCTGGTGGGGGACAGCAAGTATGGCAGGTAAGTGTGGCCTGCCAGGCTGGGAAGGGCTGTGGGGAGCATGGACGGTGTGCTCCATCTTCTGGCTCCATCACTGGCTCAGCCTTTGGATCGATGAAGCTGCGCTGAGCTGGGGTGGTGGTGTTTTTTCTCCCCAGGCCCGTGGACGTGTGGGCTATCGGCTCCCTGATAACAGAAATGCTTACAGGAGAGCCCCTTTTCCCTGGAGACTCAGACATTGACCAGCTCTTCCATATCACCAAGTGCCTGGGTAAGAAGGAGCCCCTCGGGCTCCTCGTGCTTGCTCAGGAACGAAGGGCTCAGATTTGTTTTGGTGGGTGGGAAGATAACAACCCAGACTGTAGCCCTTCCAGCATTTCAGCCTCTCAAATGTTTCACTGTCCTGTATTTTCCCACGTGATTGCTTTGTTTGCGTGATTCCAGGTAACTTAATTCCAAGACAACAGGAGTTATTCTATAAAAACCCCCTCTTTGCTGGCATGAAGTTGCCTGAGGTGAAGGAGCTCGAATCCCTGGAGAAACGCTATCCCAAGCTCCCTGCTGCCGCGCTGGATTTAGCCAAGGTAATTAACTGATTATTTCCTGGGAGTGTTTTTCTGTTTCCCTGTCCTTCACCTCGTGCAGCTGAGCACAGGGCTGGGAAGGTGCCTTTCCATCAGCTCCCCATGCAGTGAGCAACTGCTTGCGTTGGCAGCTTGGTGAGGGCTCTGAGGATACCACAGCTCCAGTCCAGGGTGATGGGGGCACTCAGCCAGTCACCTGCAGGGCTGGAGGGATCACTGGAGGGGCTGCATATCCTGCAGGGATCTTTCACTCACACATGCCAAAGTCTTTGTTTAATTCCTGGTGTGTTTACCTCCTCGTGTTCACATGTTGGTTTGACAGGAGTGCTTGCAGATTGACCCAGACAAGAGACCGTCCTGCGCCGAACTCCTGCAGGGGGATTTCTTCAACAAGGACGGCTTTGCTGAAAGGTAAACAGCTCCTTTCCTGCTCCCTGCAGGCTCAGGTTAGAAGGAAGTGAAGCAGTTGTGCTCGAAGATTGCACACTGGGTTTGCAGAGCTGACAGCTGCTGGGTGTCTCGGGTTTGTTTTGGCTTAACCTTCCTGGAAATAGGAGAACAGTTGGAAGGGAACACGTTGCAGTGGCACATTTACCTGGTTGTGACATTAATTCATCGGTGCCACACCACATTGGGTAGTACAGTCTTACACTGTATTCACTCCCTGCACCTGCACCAGACTGGGGTGCAAACACCTTTATTGCTGTACTGTGAAAAACGTGTGCTGAAGGTTTTATTTAGTTTAATGTATACATTACATTTGGCTTCTCTTTAGTTAAAAGGCACAGTTTGGTTGCTTAAAAGGCTGTAGGAGTCTGGCCTTAACAACTGATGATGATATTAATATAAACAGAAGCCCTTTTATTTACTTTTTTTCCTCTCTCCTTATATGGAATGTAGATTTACTCAGGAGCTTAAACAAAAGATCCAGAAAGATGCCAGAGACCATCAGTTCCAAAAAAAATCCAAAATCAGCAAAAGGGACAAAGACGATGTTTTAGAAGAAAGAAAAATGATCAGTGTCCAGGTTGGTCCATCTGTGTTTTCCAAACCTGTATTGGGTTGGTTTTTTTTTTCATTTTCTCATGTTTTCAAATCATTGTTTTTAAAATAGCTGCAGCAGTTTGAATTCCTAGAAAATAGCTCGGGAGTGTGCAGGTGGAAATTTGGCCATTCCCTTGCCAGGTGAACTACACAGTGGTGCAGTTCCTGGCAATACAGAGCCGGAGGGGAAATCACTTGGGAAGCACAAGTCATGCTGAATCATGGAAGCATGCTTTATGCTGCTGTTTACCTGTTTTAAAGCCCTGTCTCCAAAATTAAAAGTTTTCCTTTCAACTGGGTACCAAGGATGCTTCAGAGTGACTTTGAGGTGACATTGGGATGAGTTTTTATTTAATTTCTTTGGAAGAGACACGGGATACAGCTGTTTTCCCTCCATCATTTCTGATTGCAGTCTCAAGTGACTTATGTACAGAGAGTGCTGGAACCCCGACAAGTTTTCTTCCGTTTCATGGAAAGCAGAGGTTTTCTAACAAAACC
Source organism: Mohoua ochrocephala (assembly GCA_013398855.1). Taxonomy (NCBI): domain Eukaryota; kingdom Metazoa; phylum Chordata; class Aves; order Passeriformes; family Acanthizidae; genus Mohoua; species Mohoua ochrocephala. The sequence goes on from VZTA01008238.1 coordinate 266,757, forward strand.
ATTTCCATCTCCATTAGGTTCTTGCAGAATCATGCACGTGTCGGCTTCTGACATAGTTTTTTTCCTGCATGCACTGCTGTAAACTGCTTTTTTATCATGACTGTAAGGAAAGATGATGCTTATTGTCCCAAACAGGATTTCAGCATGGGCCCAAGGAGCAAAGATGGAAAGCTGATAAAGACCAAGCCCTCTAAAGCTGATGCAGAGAAAGCAGATCAATCCTCCAAGCTGGGCTTCGTCTTCGACAGCGCAGTCAACCCATTTAAATTCAGCCCTCAGACCAACCCGAAAGATTCCAGCAGCAGCTTGGACTACGCCAAGAACCCAGGCACAGTTATCCCTCCCATCAACCAGAACTTCTCTCCTACGTTTGGGATGGGTTCTGTGCCTGGGAGCCTTAATTACAGGTATGAGAGCTTGTATCCGTCATTCCTGTGATGCCCCGAGAGGTGCAGGGTGACCATGTGGGAATGGGAGACGTGGGGTTTGGGATACCTTGCGTTTGTTGCTTTGTATTGGCTGTGTTACCCCAGCTAATACCAACCTTGGGGCATTTTTGATTAACAGACTTGATGAAAAGAGTAAAAAATACTTGAACCCGTTGCTGAAGGCACGGAAGCCTTCTCCAGTGGGCCGTTGCAATGTCAGCTTGACACCGGTGAGTGGTCTGTCTGTCTGTCCCCCTCGGCCAAGCAAAAATAAATTCAATTATGTGTTGTATTCTCAAGAACTCCATCTGATCCGTCTTTCATCGTAATTCCTCGCTAGAAGTTCTGGTTTTGTTACCCTTTTTCCCTACAGGTTTTTTGTTCGTTATCCCTTGCTAATAGTTCTCACATAAAATACATTTTATGTCAGAAAACAATTTTAAATGAGGGGAGCAGTTCAGCACAGGATGTCTGTGAGATTTGGAATATATCCATGGCCTCCTGCCTGGCCAGGAAAGATCATGTGTGCTGTGCTGCTGAAGCAGAACTGAGGGTTTGGATTTAATGCGGCCAGGGCCTTACTTAGTCAAGTCATAAAATGCATTAAAAATTGATAAGGAAAACAAGTGAAATGGAAAGTTTTCCTCTGCTCTCACTACCTAGGCATGATTCTTACTGTGCCAGCCAGGAACATTTGCCTTTCTCCTGATAACTAATCCCAGCCATTCTCCAAGTGCTGTATTTTATCTCTCCAAAAGCAGCCTCGCTTAGATGATTGTTTTCATCCTGCTGTTGCTTTTCCATTGTTTATGCATAAATAACACTTAAGCAGGTTGAATTCCTTCACACACATCAGAGCCTTTTCTGTCACTCTTGTACAAATCCCAACTACATCAGAACGTTGCTGTGTTAACTGCTTTTTTTAAGCTTGAAAATAGCTTTTTTTTTCCCCCCCCTATATTTTCATGAGCTGGTCCTTATGCCCTTGATTACAGGTTACTAATGAAAAACCCGTTCTTAAGGGAAGTAAGAAAAAATGGGAATTTCCCAAGGCAGATGTGCGTTTGCCAGAACTAAATCATCTCCCCGAGCTGAGAGGACCGGAAGGTAAGGAACTTTGATGTCCTCTCAATAACACCTGGGTACCAAACAGGTGTCAGGGAGCAGCGTGTCAGCTCTCACTCCCTTAACATGGCACGTCTTGGTTGTGTTTTGCAGCTTGGCACCCCAGATTTCTGAAAAAGGAAAATAGAACGTTTGCAGAGTCCCGAGTCCCCTCCCTCGCTGCTATCGACCTTCATAACTCAAGTCTGGCTTCACAGCAGGTATCAAGGCAATAAAGTGGTTCGTGCTGCTCTGTATTTGTTTGGTTTGTGACTTTCTCAACAGCGTGGCCCACAGAATTCCAGTTTGACTCCTAACGGGAGCAGAACTTGGCTTGGGATCGTAAGTCTTACACTGGGGGAACATTTTTGAAGCCTGATTTGGCCAAAGAACAGGTTTGGTTCAAGTTAGGTGTTGGCATTGCATGTGTCTTTAGAAGGCTGTTTCCGATTGTCCTCTCTCTGTTTATACTACACTTGGAAATTGATCCTGTCTCTCTCTTTCCCAATTTACAGCTGTCAGGGACCTTGATGCCGGATGCATCAGAAGCCAACTTCCCCAGGGTCGAGCACTAGCCCTGGGGAGATGGTCACACCTGCCTGTAAAAGGTGGGCTCTCATTTCTGCTGTGTAGCCTGCTGGGGGCTTCAGTTTTTTGCTGCGTGGTCTTCTGGTGGCTTCCAAATGGATGGTTTCAGGAACGCTTACCTAGCTGGGAAGTGCAATAGGAAAATTCTTTTGTACTTCATATTCTTGGTCAGGACATGCAGCTACGACAGACTTCTTACTGAGGGCAGTACACAGCTTGCTGTGCCTGGTAAATCATTGTCCTGAGCTGAGGTGATGGGCACTGGGGTTGGAAACGAAACAGCTCATGAACTTGGGGGGTTGAGCAAGATGGTAGAACAACAAAAAAAGGGGAAGCTGGCCACCTGCATGGTGAGGAGGGGAAAAAACAAGTCAAGTGAAGCACAGAGGTGTAAGTGCACAGCTTCAGCAAGGTAAGGATGTGTAATAAATCAAAATAAAGGAAGCCTTTCGTTTCACCAGGGAGCACCTCTGTGGTTTTGTTAGTCTGTCCCGAGCGTCATTCTCCTTTTCTCCTCTCGATGCAGGTGACTGAACAGTGGGAACAATCCGTCTGAGTTTCCAGGGGCTAAAGCTGCCAGGTCTCTGCAGGGGAGAGAGGAGTGTTGGTGCAGCAGACTGCCACGGAAGTGGCTCGGGTCCAGGCCGAGGACGGAGCTCGCGCTGCCATTGCTGCTGGATTTCTTGCATGCAAAAAGCCCCTGGAATGTTGACTTTCTGGCTTAGGGCCAGGTCTTGCCTGAGAGGAGTAGTGGTTATTGGTGTGTGACAAGGGCAGGAGCTGGTTTGGAGGACTGCAAAGGAAGCTGGGCTTTCTTTTGTCCAGCTGCTGCCCGCGTGAGGGGTTTCTTTTTCAATGACTAGTGACGAGAGCAGCTGCCAAAATTCTCATGTTTTGGTGGGCTGCCTGATCTGGATTGAAAAGCACCTTTGCCTTTGACAGTGAAGAAAACGTTTGTGCAAGAAATATGACGTTTAAATGTGCAATTCTGCAGCCATTCCTTTGAAACCCTTGCTAATGCACTTGTCACTTTGTTTTAAATGCCTTTTCCCCTCACATTTTTGACCCCACGTTTGGGCCGTTGTCTTTGGGGTGTTTACCTGGGTCTGTTGTCTGGCTGTTGTTAATGGTGAAGGAAGGAATATCCCTGTGGAATACTGAGCTGTGACGCAGGTGACACGTGGAATGGCTCAGTAACTCAAGTCATCATTCCTTTAGGTCCCTTAGGAGAATGGGCCAGTAAAACTCGACTGTTTGGGAAACAATTTTTGCTTATTTGCCCTCACTTTGTGATCAGTTTTGTGCTCTCCCTGCGTTGCTCACAACTCTGTTTTCCATCACCTCTCACAACTCACACGGTGTCATTAACTTTGGAATTTATTTTTCCACAAAATACAGCCTGTCTCATGGATGGATCATGACAGAAGATGGTCTGAGCTCATTGTATTTAGGGATTTGTTTCTATGCTGTGTCTTGACATGTACATGTCATTTGTAAATAAAAAGATCTTCCACTTCCAGGCCTGGCTGTCCCCATAGTGGATGCTCCCTCTTGGCCACAGCAGTCAGTCAGGTAGCCACGGGCAAATTCAGGGGGAAAAGAAGGTTTGAGGAGGGAAGAGTGGGGGTTTTTGGGGGAAAGTTGGGAGTGGTGGGGAGAGAAAGGAAGGTTTAAGGGGAAGGTTTTGCATGGGGAAGAGTGGGGCCAGCAGGTCCGGGAAGGTGATCCTCTACTTGGCCCTAGCGAGGCCACATCTGGAGTGCTGTGTTCAGTTCTGGGCTCACTGAAAGACAAGGAGCTACTGGAGAGGGTCCAGCGGAGGACACAAAGACAATGAGGGGTCTGGAGCACCTCTCTCAGGAGGAGAGACTGTGGGAGCTGGGCCTGCTCACTCTAGACAAGACAGAGGGAATCGCATCGATCCATACAAACATCTCCAAGGAGGGTACTGAGAGGATGGTGCCAGATTTTTGGTGTGCCCAGCGACAGGACGAGGAGCAATGGCCAGAAAATAAAACACAAGGAGTTCCACCTCAATATAAGGAAGAATCACAGAATCTGCTGAGTTGGAAGGGACCCACAAGGATCACCGAGTTCAACTCCTGGCCCTGCACAGGACACCCCAATAATCCCACCTTGTGCCTGAGAGCTTTGGTCAAACACTGCTTGAGCTGTGTCAGGCTCGGTGCTGTGCCCATTCCCTGGGGAGCCTGTGCAGTGCCTGACCACCTTCTGGGTGAAGAACTTATTCCTAATCCCCAACCTACCCCTCCCTGGCGCAGCTCCAGCCGTTCCCTCGGGTCCTGTCACTGTCACCAGAGAGCTGAGATGGGTGCTGCTCCTCCACTTCCCCTCAGAAAGTGTACAGTGATGAGGTCTCCCCTCTGTCTCCTCCAGAACTGCTTTCCACGGAGGGTGGCAGAGCACTGGCACAGGCTCCCCAAGGCGGTGGTCACAGCACCAAGCCTGACAGAGCTCAAGAAGCATTCGGACAAAGCTCTCAGGCACCTGTTGGGATTGGTGGGGTGTCCTGTGCAGGGCCAGGAGCTGGACTCGATGATCCTTCACGGGTCCCTTCCAACTCGGGATATTCTATGATTCTGTGATTCGTCGCAGCGTCTCCCTCTCTGGAGACGTTCCCAACCCCTCTGGACGCGGTCCTGTATCGCCTGCTCTGGGTGACCCTGCCTTGGCAGGGAGGTTGGACTGGGTGACCTCCGGAGCTCCCCTCCAACTCGAACTAGGATTCAGTGAGAAAGGGAACACCAAGTTTCAAGGCGGGGGGAAGCTATTTTGAAAACTAAATCCTGCGGAACCGGCTGTGAGGAAGCGGAAGGGGGGGAGCGGAGCCAGGAGGCGGCGGCGGCGGCCATGGCTATGGCGGGAGGAGCGGAGGGAGGCGAGCCGGGATGCGAGCAGGGATGCGAGCAGGGATGCGAGCACTACCGCCGGGGCTGCCGGCTGCGGGTGGGTGATCGCGGGGGGCGGCCGTGCCGTGCCGAGAGCGGTCGCCGATCCGTGCCGCCATCCATGCCGTGTCCCTTCCGTTCGCAGGCGCCGTGCTGCGGGAAGCTGTACCCGTGCCGGCTGTGCCACGACGGCGCCGAGGAGCACCAGCTGGACCGGTTCCGGGTGTCCGAGGTGCAGTGCATCCGCTGCCGCCTCCTGCAGAAGGTGGGTCCGGGCGGCGGCGGCGCGGAGGTCACGGCAGGGGTCGGGTTGGGAGGGACCGCGCTGGGTCATCCGGTCCCACCTCCCCGCGCCAGCCGGATTATCGGGGTTGTGACCTGATGTTGTGTCAGGGGAGGTTTAGGGTGGATAGGAGGAAAAGGTTCTTCACCCAGAGGGTGGTGAGGCACTGGAACAGGCTCCCCGGGGAGGTGGTCACGGCCCCAATCCTGACAGAGGGCAGGAGGCATTTGGACAGTGCTCTCAGGCACCTGGTGGGATGCTTGGAGCGGTCCTGTCGCAGGGCTAAGTGTTGGACATAACGAACCTTGTGGGTCCCTTTCCAGCTCAGGATGTTCTGTGATCACAGAGCATATGGCACAGGGTTGTGTCCAGGCGATTCTGGAATATCTCCAGCGAGGGAGCCTCCGCAGCCTCTCTGGGCAGCCTGTTCCAGAGCACAGGAAGGAAGCTCTTCCTGCCGTCCAGGTGGACCTGCCTGTGCATCACCTTCTGCCCATTGCCTCTTGGCCTGTTTCTGGGCACCACGGGGCAGAGGCTGTTTCCATCCTCTTGGCACCTTCCACATCCCTCCAGACATTGATTAGATCCCCTCAGCCGTCCCTTATCAAGGCTGAACAGGCCCAGCTCCCTCGGCCTGTGCTCATAAGACACATGCTCCAGTCTGTCCATAGCTTCGCAGCCCTCGGGCCTTGCTCCAGGAGCTCCCTGTGCCTCTTGGAGCCCGGCACTGGATGCAGCACTGTCCTGGTTTGAGACAAATTTTCGGAGGAACGCTCTGGGAGGAACGTCTCCTCTCTAGAAGGCAGGTTACAGCCACCCCTCCCTCACCAGGTTTGGGAAAAAATTCCTCCAAGGAAAGTGAAAGGAGAAAAAACCTATTTATTTAACAAACACACAGGAAAAGAATAATGCTAAATAATAAAACCTCTC
>VZTA01008238.1:273567-290438 GCA_013398855.1 Mohoua ochrocephala
CGGGCGGGCGGGCCTGCTTCTGCGGGGGCCGGCCCTGCCCTGACACCTCTCTCCGCAGGATTGGCCCCAAGGAGGATTTCTTCCACTGCTCCAAGTGCAATCTGTGCCTGAGCCTGAGCCTCCGGGGAAAGCACAAGGTGAGGATACATCGCTTAGCTCCCTGTCTTATAAAATTAACACCTTGAACATGAAGCTGGATGTGCCTCAGCCCCATCTGAGGCCACAGGAACAGGGAGAGCAGTGGGTTCTCCTTCTCTAAATTCACCTAACAGCAACACGGAGGCCCCTAATAGAAGATGTGAGAAATTTTGCATGTTGGAACTTTGCAATTTAGAAAAACACAGATAACTGTACGGCAGGATAACTTTTTCTTCTCTTTTTCCATTTGCAAAGTGTATTGAAAATGTCTCCAGGCAGGACTGTCCCATATGTTTGGAGGTGAGCGGCTTCTTTTCGTCTCCTGCATCTACTGTGTGGCCCTATTTTCGACTGTGTTTGAATTAATTTTCTTCTCTTTTGTCTGATATTTGTCTCAAAACAGGATATTCACACATCTCGTGTTGGAGCTCACGTTCTGCCGTGTGGTCACCTTCTTCACAGGTAAAGCAGACGCCTGGGAGAGGGGAATATCTGCTGCCTCGTGTGGGGTGTTTATTCAGCAGCATTCAGCGTGTATCAGCTTTTGCAGCTGCTTTCTGAGGGACCCACACTGTGGGGACAGTCTGTTTCACCAGGAAATATTTTCTTTGGGGGGGTTGTCTTCCTTCTGCAGTCACTTTTCATAATGGGAAGCTGTTTCCTCATTTGGCCTTGGAGTGTTTTTAATTTCTGCTTTGAGGATACCTGTGTGGCTCTTCCCTTTGTGCAGTCCAGGTGTGTTGCCTGTCAGTAATTCCACTCTTCTCACTGACCTGTGTTTCCTTTTCAGAACGTGTTACGACGAAATGCTGAAGGAGTGAGTATTTCCAAACATCTTTCCTCTTCCTATTATCCTGGTCCAAACATATTGCTCCAAGAGGCAAAGATCATGGTGCCAGTTCTGTACCAACTAACTTAAAGCCAGCTCCTAAATGGATAAAGGGCTACCTTAAAGGGATAAAGGGCATTTAATTTCCAATTCTGTTTGCAAGAACTTGCTGTTTCATGGTGTTTGTTTGCCTGGCACAATGTGAAACTTGTCCCTACGAATGGATTCGTATCATGGCCTCGCTCCAGCTTCTGATTTAGACCTTTTTCTCCTCTTTCTGGCAGAGGCTACAGGTGTCCTTTGTGCATGCACTCGGCGTTGGACATGACCAGGTACTGGCGCCAGCTGGACAACGAAGTGGCGCAGACTCCCATGCCCACGGAGTACCAGAACATGATGGTGGAGGTAAGAGGTCAGCCTCGCACCCTCGTCTGCTTTTCGTGGAGCTGTGCCTCGGAGTTACTGGCAGTAGAGGGCACTAGGGACGTGTGCTGGATCAGAAGTCAGCCCCAAGGGGTGGGGAATGATGAGGGAAAGTCACGTGCAGGCTTAGGGTGTTCATCATTCATGTTTGTATACACACACACGGCTGGTGCTGCAGCCTCTCCCTCCCTCCCTTCCCCTGTGTGCGTGCAGATCCTTTGCAACGACTGCAATGCCCGCTCCACGGTGCAGTTCCACCTCCTGGGCATGAAGTGCCAGAACTGTGAGTCGTACAACACCGCCCAGGACGGGCGGTGCCGGCTGTCCTTGGAGGAGCAGTGACCGGGATGCGCGCGGCGTTGGGCCGGACGGGGAACGCTCCGCCGTGTGGGAGAGACTGTTTTACAAACAGAGCAACTCTTGTCAGTAAAAATTCCACTATTCCAAGTTCAAGGAGCCCTTCGCTGCGTCAGGGAGGAGGAGGGAGCTTACGAGAGCAGCACGAGGAGACGCGACGAGCAGCTGATGCAGCAGCAGGAGGAGTTTCGGGGCAGCTGAAGGGGAAAGGAGGTGGAGGTGCAGCTCTCGGGGCTGCAGCTGCCGGGGAAAATGGGTCGCTTTGAGAGGCCTTTTGGGCTGGCACCAACATCCACAGGGTCACGTGCGAGGACGCGGCGTTCCCTGGGAATGACGGGGCCCCGGAGCCGACGCTGCGCGGGGGCAGCGGGCAGGAGCGGCGGCCTCGGCTCCCTTCGTGCGTGCAGGATTCCCTCGAAAGGAGGGAATTGCTCTGCCCGCTGGGGTGAGCAGCCGAGACCATCAAGCTGCAAAGCTCCCCTTTTTCCCCTGGACACCCATCCTGACTTGTTGCCGTCCCTTCACTCAGATTCCTTTGCCGGCTGCAGTTGCTTTTTTCCCCGTTTCTTCCTCGTTTTGCTTTATTCGCTGGCGGCAAAGGCCGAGGGGGTGTAGGGTTTTAGAGCTCGATTTTGCTGGTCGAGTAGCTAGAGTGGAGCACATACTTCACATCAGGCTGAGCCTGAGGTGTTCACTGAAATAACAGCAGTCCAGAGGCACTCCAGTAGTGCAGGGACCAATTTTCTGTGGTTTTGGTGTTTGTTAATGGTAAAACTTCACTGGGGAGAGAAAATGGGGCGGCGGACGACTGCCTTTTTAAAAGAAATAAAAACCCCCAACCCCACCCTTCTTTGTGTAATATCCTGCCTGAGGTGTTTTGCAGTCTTAAATATTGCAGAAAGTTCCTGATTTCTGTGAGTTTCACATGCAGATACTTTACAGTAATAAGATATAAAAAAATGTCAGTTACTCTTCAGGTTACAACTACTCATTTTTAACTTGTTCTGTTGTAAAACGAGCTTTTCTTAATCCAACAGTGCCCCTTTCTGTATGGGATATTTAGGGTTTGGATGATAGCTATTGTAGCTTGCCTTGACCCGGGGTATCTTTTTCTGGAGCACTTTTCTCACTGCTATAAATAAATGTAAAATAACGTCTCTATTAAAATAAACAAATGACACTGTGCGTGATGTGCTCTTCTTTCGCACACGTACTCCCTGGAAATTCCCAGCTGAGTTTAAACCATGATTCAGTGCTGAAAAATGGTTGGATGTGGGGAGGTGTGAGGCCTGAGACGCTGTTAGGAAAATAAGTGCTTTATTTTTACCGGCTCCTGTGTTTTCATGTTTTTGTTTTGTGGTACAAGCAAGACTCCCTGCTGCTTTGGTTGGCACCTGGTGACTCCACCTCCTTCCTTGGACGGAGACCTGCTCCCAGGTAAGCCTGGAAGTGCCACTGAGGCTCCCATCAGCCTGCAGGAGTTGTCATCCCAGAAAACTCGGTGGCCAAGTAGCCTTGGAGCGTGTTGCTGATGGTAAAACCATGCTGGTCAAGTCCACAGCCAGGCGGGTTTGCTGTTAAATGGGAAGCTAATTTTATTCCAGCTGGAAATATTCCTGTTTGGGTTCCAACCACAGGAGGAGGCTGAAAGAAAACCCTTAGTTGAGCGGAGTTTTGGAGGAGCAGTTTGTGCTGAGCTCTGGTATTGGGAAGGAAAATGATCTGTGGTGTGGGACCCAGGTGATTTTGACCTTTTGCTCTCCCGCTTTTGGCGTTTGCCTCTGGAAAGTGCGCGAGGGAACGTGAACGCTGAGGGAACGCTGAAGCGCTGTGTGGTGTGTTGATCTTGGCACCGAGCCCTTCACTCCCTCTGCCAGGGAATGAATCGCACAGCGGGAAAAGGAATGGCATTTGGAGGCGATAAAGGACAATGGAGGGGATAAAGACGGGCGAGGAGCCGCTCTGTGGGATGGGAGGTGCCACTCGGAGCTTTTGCCGCCCCGTCGGTGGAGATGCGGCCGATGGGGGCGGGAAGGATGCTCGGGTCAGGGCGCCGAGATGATGCTGCCATGGGAGCAGCAGCTGCCTCGGCCAGAGCTTGCCCGCTGGGCTGTGGGAGCTGCTGGGAAGCTCTCGCACTTCCCTGCCACCCGGAATTCGGCCTTGCTCACCCGCCTGGGCCAGAATCGGGAACAGATGGGATTATTGCTGCCTTGTGGGAAAAATGTGGAGTTCCAGCAGGCGCAGGGACTGCAGCCACACACAAGGTCACGGAGCTATTAATAAAGCCGGGGCCTGCCGGGGTATGTGGAACTCGGGAGAGGGACTCGGGAAAGCAGCAAGCGGAGCAATGCAGGACCGGGGGGCTCGGCGGAGCCCTCCATCCCACGGGAAGGTGCAGGGCGATGGCTCAGGAGCTGTGGGGAACGGGGATCCCCAGTTTTGGGCTGGTTTGATGCCTCCGGTGTGGTTTTGGCTTGCTCCCATAACATCACTTAGGATGGAAGTGGGGGTGTTCCATGTTCAACCTCCGGTTCAGCCGTCCCCTCCCGTGGCTTTCCCAGTGCTGGGGCTGATGTCTCGCCCCTGCCCGGCCACAGAGAATCCATCTGTTTTTAAATGTCCAACTGGAAGGAACGCGGCGAGGGAGAGGCTCCTCGTGTTGTGCTATTTATACCTCGGAGGGGCAGCCGAGCATCTGTCTCTGCAGATCCAAGCTCGGCCCAGGGGTGTGCCGGGACCTCCGCGCTGGAAACGGGGCCGTTTCCTTGGATTTGCTCCTTCACGGCCCCAGCTGGAGTTGGGTTCTGACACCTGAACCGATTCCCGTGCCTGACAAGCAGCCAGGAGGCTGCAACCAGGAGCTACTCGCGGCTGCTGGCTCCAGTAACTCCACCGGGAGTCTGAGGAGGTGACGCTTGGAAACACGCGGATGATATATGGGAATATTCACAAATGAGCCAAACAAGAGCATAATTAGGGAGGCCAGAGGGAGTCTGGAAGCGGTGATAAAGCGGCTCTGCAGCCAGGGCAAGGCGGGAGACCCGGAGCGGCACCGCGTCATCCCCGGCGCCGCTGCCCGCGGGCTCGGGGAATGGGATGTTCCGCACGGAGCTATGCGAACTATTTTTTTTCTATATAAATAAAATGTCTCTGAGATGAAACGGAGCCAAAGTGTGGGGGGGGTGGGGGACGGGGACGTGAGGGAGTTGGGAGGAGGTGGAATTGAGCCAGAGTTGGGAGAGCCTTTGGGAAACATGGGAATTTGCTGGTTTTGCAAATAAAACAAGCTAGTAGCAGTGTTAACCCCATTGTTTTTTAAAAGAGAAGGGAAAAAAGCCTTTTATGGAGTGTCCCGGTTGCTTTTCCCCCCTTTTTCCCTACTATACTTGTGTGGGACAGAAACCCCTAGATAAGCCAGAGGGTCTGAGGTATGTGAGAATGTGAGAGGGGTGTTGGAAGCCATTGCCTGGAACACAGGCATCCTCCCTCTGAGGGCATTACCCCCCAAAATTAAGTGCTTTTTCCACTTGGCAAACACATCTGTTACTCCCTAGGCTGCCCCGTGCCTTGGCTCGTGCTGGCAAACAGTTCTGGAGATGTAAACACATTGTCCATGGCCGTATCATCCATGTCATGGGGCAGCTGCGCTGGGAATAGAGGCACTGGGGATGGTGTCTGATCCCAGGCAAGCAAGGAATCTGTTTTCACCCCGGGGATATCCCCAGAAATAGGTACAGTTTCTTCCTTGCATTGTAGGCAAGAGAGAGTCGTTCATCTTGAGCATCCAGGCACAGTGTTGAGCAGGAAAACTGACACCCCATTTCTGTCCTCCTTCATGGAAAAGGAACTTACTCCCTTGGGATTATGTATTTTTAAGTGAAGGCGATGGCTTTTCCTCTCCCTCTCTTCCCTCAGTTTAGCAGCAGCACCACGACACCCAATTTATTTCAAGAGAAGAAGGGTGGTGGTTGCTTAACTCAGTTTGTGGTTTTTCTTAGCCAAGGTGGCCTAATTCGCTGCTTCTTGGGTGCCAAAAAGGTGAAAAGGAATTGTGCTCCTCCTTAAGCATCTTGGAAGCCTGTGCTGCCCTGTGTGTGCTCCCAGCCCAAAGAGTTTTCCAGGCTGGCTGTGGTCGGGAGGTGCGACAACCGTTCACAGGTTTATTTTCTGCTTTCACCAAGACTGAACTAAAAAGAGGTTGATGGACCCCTGAACAAGCTGAAAAAGGCTCGGGAGGAAAAAGAAACTGCACAACGATTGCACTTCCTTTTGGGAAAAGCGGAGCTGCCCTCGTTTCTCCCGACCTTTCCAGGTGCCTGTTGTGCTGCCGGCCTCATTCGTCACACTCCCTTGATGGAAGCCCGGAGATGATGCATCTCTCGCAGGAAGCAATCGTGGGAACGCCCCAAGCTTTGATGTTTCCAGGGATGCTCCGTCTTAGGAGGCAGAGCCTGTTCCCAAGCCTGCACCACCTGTACCGGGACGCCCCAAAGGTTCGCAGCCCCATTTAGGGCTGGTTTATTTGTTAAGGTCACGCGGAGGGAGGGCTTTGCTTTCCACTGCCAGGGAATTTAGCCAGAGGGAGAAGTGGCTGAACGTCCCCTTCCCAAACCAGCCCTGCCATCGGCCACCCCCAGCCTTCCCACACTGAAAGCTGAACGCAAATTGGGGATTAAAAGAACACTCCGCTGTATTTTAGCAGCCAAGTTTTTTAAGGATTGGAAACAAAGCTGTGGAGCAAGCAGCCACGTGTGAAATGGATGGTCAGTGCGTCTTCCCATGGGCTCCCGGGCTGCTTTTGGGACCAAAAACCCCACAATTAAATGGAAAAAAATTAAATTAGGAACTTCTGCACAGAAGCACCTGCAGGAAAAGAAAGGGAGCAGTGACCGAGCAGCCCCGTAACTGTTCATGGTTCCTGGTGAGACAAGGCAAAGGATTTCATAGCAGGGCAACACAGGGAAGTGATTTTAGGGAAAGGGACACGTGAAAGCACAGGAGACCCTGGCACACTGCTGGCAGCATTTCAAAGGATGCCACGGCACTGGCTGAACCTCCATCCTCTCCCTCGACCTCCCCAGCCCTTCCCCCTGGGGAATTTGGGTTCCCTTGCCTACAACAAGTGGCTGACCTCCCCCAGGACCCGGTTTCCTACTCGAAGGCCAAAATTCAGGTTTATTGTCAGCACTGCACACCCGCCCTCCAGTTCCTGTCATCCACCAGACCCGTGGTAATCCTGCCTGAGGCAGGGGCTCCGTGCCCAGCATCTCCTTGACAGCGGATGCTCTGCTGCAGAAGCGCTTATAAATTAAGGATTTATGGGGTTTTTTTCTTCATCCCTGCTAGGAATCATCATAGAGGGGGTTGTTGTAGTTGCCCCAGGAGCCGTAGTCGTGGTCATCCAAAAGCCTTCCATAGGAGGAGTGCCTGCCAGGGAAAGCAAACCGGTTACTCCGAGGATTTATTAGTTATTTTGCCACGGGATGAAGAAATATTAATGCGAGGGCTCCCCAGGTCAAGCTTTGGGAGATTTTAAGAGGAAGCACCAGGAGAAGCGAAGAGAAGCCCAGGTTGAATTTTGCCCCCGTTGAATGAGACTGGACAGGGCAGGGAATTAAAACGAGACCTTTGCTCATCTCAGCTGTCAGCAAAGCCTCATTAGGGATGCTCGGCACTGGGCTCTGCTGCTGTTTATTGTCCCGGTGACAGCGAGACCCACGGCAGCAGCTTTCCCAAGGGATAATTACTGGTTGTGACTATGCTGAGCAGCGTCTCTGGCATTTGAGCGAGGCTGCTGTAAAATGAGGAACCGAAACTCTGCTTCCCAGTATAGGAGCGGTGAGAAACGGAGCCGTGCTGGCGCCACAGGCTGCACGCTGCCCTGCTGGGCTTGGGGACAGCGCCTTCCCAGGGGTTCACATCATCCTTGTGATGGTGAGAGGGGCTAAGGAGGGCCTCAGGAAGCAGGGGGGGGCCACCCCAAAACCAGCCTTACCTGATCTTGAGGTACGCGGCTGCCCCGAACACCAGCACCACCACCACGATGACCGTCACGGTTATGGCCACGATGCTCCCTGTGGATGATCCACCAGAAAGGGCAGGGCTCAGCCCCCCGAGTCCCAGCTCCGTGGCACACATCCCACACCCCAGCTGCTCCCAGTTCACCCACGCCAGCCGTCTCTGACGGGGGGAATGTTCCCTCACTGTTTCCCAAAGAGGATGCTGAGCCCCCCCACCTCTATTTTTTGCAATGATCCCCTTCCCGTAGAAGCAGGGCAGGTGGATTTAGGATGAGACACAGCTGGGCTTTGCTTGGGCACTGTGGACTCCCTCTTTGATGCTCTTCCCAGCACCAGGCAGCATTTAGTGCTGAGCCAAGGCTAGAAAATGCTCCAGATCTCCCCTTTTCCAGCTGTATGGAGCACTTTTAAGCTCCCTGTGTTTGCACGAGGGGTCAGGGAGAAGCTCGTGTCAGCTTCCTGAGGTCTGCAGGAGGGAGAATTAAAACCTACATCATCCTAACTCAGGCTGCACCCACCACCCAGCCATTTGTTTCCTCTCATCCTTAAGTGTTTCAAGTCAAATTTAGAACTGAGGATTTTATTCGCATCTCCAGGCAACCGAGATTTGTTATCTACCGCTCCCGGTCTCTGCCGGTGGATCAGATGACACAGGCTCCCCCAAGGAATTTTGCAGAATGATGCTCTCAGGAAGCTGACCACCTCTCCCCTTCCCCTTCCTGGGGGTCTGCCCCACCCATCCGAGCACCCCGAGGCTGACGGGTGCTCATGGGGAGCCGCGGTGCTCACCTGCGCTCAGGGCACGCGGGACCTCCTCCATGGTGACTCCGGTGGTTTTCTCGGAGGCCGTGGCCTCGGCTTGGGTGGGGCTCATCACAGTCACTGGGGGGGATGTTGGCTCCATGGCCAGGCTCGATGCCATGGCCAGCGTCCCCAGGGAAGGGACATCCTTGGTCAGCAGAGGTGGCTGGGTAGCGCCAGGGCTCGCGAGGACGGGCGTTGGGGACAAGCCCATCCCAGGAGGTGAGTAGGGATCGCTGGTGGGAAGGGAAGAGAGAGGTGACGGTGCAGCTGTGCCCGTGGGGCTGGAAGCCGCCCCCAAATCCATCGTGCTTCTTGCCAGGCTGGCAGTGTTTGCTGTCCGGAGAGCTGGGGCTGTCTCCGAGGTGGGTGGCGCTGGGCTGGGGCTGGAGGCTGCCGAGGGACCGTGTGTTGTGGCCGCGGAGCTCGCAGTGGCGGAGACAGGAGCAGGGGACAGCTCTGCCGCAGGGGTGGTGGCATTGTGGCCATCCCCCTCCACGGGCCTGGAGGACGTCCCATCTCCGGGAGGTCCCGTGGACGAGGGCAGCGAGGGCTGGCCTGGAGCTGGCATGGGGACATCTGCGTCCCTGGAGTCTGGTTTCACTGGGACACCCCCCCAGAGGAAAGGGGGGCTGATGGGGCTGAGGGGTGGTTCCGGGGAGTCATCGCCCAGTCCTAGGAGTGAGACAAAGAAATGTGAACAACGGGGCAATCCTTGGGGCAAGCTGGTGCTTGGGAGAGCACTGAAGGGTTTGGGAATTAAGCTGGAGATAAGTTCGGGTTTTAAAATGCTGAGAGCCATCTAAAAAAAGAGATGTGAACTTAGAGGCGAGGTTTAAACCAACCAGTTGTCCTGGCATAAATCAGCCCCATTTCCCCCCCAGTTTGGGATACCCCCATCCCCAATCACCCCCTCCATCTTCCCAGCATCTCCTCCCAGCAGCAGGGGAAGAAGCTCCTCCTCACAGCAGCCACCGTGCAGCTGGGAATGATAACACAAGACGCCTCTTTCTCCTCTCCCCCCATTTCCTTGTGCATTCATTCATTTGTCTCCATTTCTTAGCATGGAGATGAGTCATTTCTCCCTCTGTCCCCACCAGCTGACTGCTGGGGCTTTTCCCCCCCTTTCTAGGGCTGAACTCAGCACTGGTCCAGCACTGGCCCCCTCAGTGTGGTGGGGGTGAGGGGAGAGCGTGCCAACGCTGCGTGACATCGGGAGGCATTTTTATTCCATGTATTCATTTATTTACACCCCCAGAGCATCCCAAGCCCAGCACTGGGAAGAGCAGGAACTCACTCCAGCTGCAATGAACTAATTATGAGTGTGGAGGACAGAAACATTCAGTGCCTGTGTGCAGAAACAATGGGATCTGGCACTGCTGAGCAGGGACTCAATAATCCGGCCAAAATTTCTTCCCTTGGTTCTGTGGATACCCACGGGAAGGACCCCATTTCCCAAGTGAAAGGGTCTTGGAGGTGGGACTGAGGCCGTGGCCGCTCTTCTCTCCTGAGGACAAGCCCTTGGAGATGCCTCTGAGCTTTCACCCTCCTCAGGCTGAGGACACAAACCTTAGGATGGAGGAGAGGAGAGGAATGACCAGCTGGAATCTGGTTGCTGAATGAGCCATCAGGCCACCACAGCAGCAGGGAGGCCTGGACCAAGGATCCTTCACCCCAAGGTTCAGAATCCATCTGTACTTCAACAATCCTTGCCCCAACACGCCTGGACCTTTCGGATTTCTCCTGCAGGTGCCAGACAGCTCCTGCAGCCTGCCAAGCCCACCGAGCACAGCAGGATCCTCCCGGGGCTGGGAGCACCCTGGAAGTTTGTTACCTCTGTAAATGCAGATGCTCCCAGTCTCTCAGGGACGCAGGCAGCTTTCCACCTCTCTGCAAAGCCACCCTGACGTCCCCAAAGTGCTTGGGGTCAGCAGAGCTCCCATGATCCGCCTGAACTTTGGAGGCGAACCAATAGGGAGCTCGGGAAGCTGGCAGCGCTGCTAGCCTGGATGAGTCAGGAACTTTCCGATCATATCTAAGGGGTATAAATTCGGAGGCTGAGCCAGAACTGGA
This sequence comes from Mohoua ochrocephala, assembly GCA_013398855.1. NCBI lineage: Eukaryota > Metazoa > Chordata > Aves > Passeriformes > Acanthizidae > Mohoua > Mohoua ochrocephala. The sequence goes on from VZTA01008238.1 coordinate 284,212, forward strand.
GGCAGGAACAATCTTTGGCTGCTGGCTGAGTGCTCCCGGCCAAGGAGGTCACAAGTCACAGGGACTCTTCTCAGGAGAGCCAGCACGACCCAAGGCACTGCTCGGCTCAGCCCTGGTCTGCCCTGTCTCTCCCTGTGAGCAATCCCTGCCTGTGCCTGTGCTGGGCTATCCCCTTCTTCCTCCAAGCCGTCAGCTCCATAGGTGATCTGGGACCCAGCCACTGCCCTTGGGGTCTCACCCACAGGAGGTAACCCCGGGAAACCCCAGCCATGATCCTAGAGGCAATGCAGGCTGCTTCTGAACGGAGTTAGGATTAAGGGACAGAAAGGACCTGGCTGAGGGCCGGTGCTCCACGTGTCCCCATCCATATCACTGCCCCCAGCTCAGGAGCAACCTGTCCCACAGATGGGTGATTCCCAGTCTGTCTGCAAGTCCTGCCCTCTACCAACGCAGCTGAAAGGGGAAAATCAAAGGGAAAACAAAAGCCAAGGAGAGCTTCTCTTTGTTTCCCCAACACCTGGAATGCAGGAGCTGCTGCTGGGAGCGGGAAGCAGAGCAGTGCCCTGGAACAAGGGACAAAATACACAACTGCAGAGCTTCATTCAGGACCACACGGCTTGAAAGGCTCAAAGCACCTCGAGCAGGGGCTGTCAGAGGGACTGAGGGATGTTCCAGAGGATGCCGAGCATAGCTCAGCCCTGAGGAATTTGCTCATCTAATGCACTTAAGGCAGTTGACCACCCTGCTGGAATCCAGCGTGGAGCCTGGATTCAGGGGGCTGCCAGCACGAGGTAACCTCCTGGGAAAGCAGCAGTGTCACACTCCAGAGCCCCACGGGAGCTTTGGAGAGTCCTTTTTCTAGATTTTCTTCACTAGGGATACAGAAAACAGCCAAGGAAAGAAGAACCCAAAGCCGTGTCATTCAAACATCCCGCTCTTAGGGAATATTAACCCTAATCATGTGCCAGCCTAAGGAATGAGCCTGATGAATTATCTCTCTCTCTCCTACTGCCATGCTGCTCTCCTGGCTCCTGGAAGCCACGCAGAGGGGCAGGTCTTGCCCTTGCAGGAGCTGAGCAATGCTCGTGCTCCTCTCGGGAAAGAGCTGCTTGACCCGGGCTGGCAGCCTCTCCAGATTGCATTTCCCAGGCACTCCAAAAGCCATTGCAGCAAATCCTAAATTGCTCTGCCAGCTGAAACGCAGCATAAAAGCCACCGGAGAACATCTCCAGCCCGAGTGAATGACATCAGATTGGAGCAGCCACGCCGCAGCAAACAAACAGCCACTGATAAGGCAGAGATAGAGCTTTTATCAGGCTTCACTTCAGAACTCATCGCCTCCGACCCAGCCACGGGAGATCCACATGACCTAACCCACACGCCTGCTCTCAGCCCAAATTAACTGAAGCATTCGAGCCCCAGGTGCAGCCAGGGATGCTCCTCCAGCAGCCAAGGCCAAAGGGATAATGAAAGTTTCCATAACACGGGCGTTGTTTGTTCTGCCTGCCAGCAGCAGACCCTGACTGTACTCACACAAGGAATCCAGCCACCTGTTCTGAACAAGAAATGCAAGGAGAAAAAACGAGGAGAGCTGCTGGACACACACACCCACCCCCACCATGCTGTGCTTGTGCAGTCAGCTTGGGTACCACCACTTTCTGTGCCGGTTCAGCAGCTGGTTTTGGGGCAAACACCCCAAAAACCACAAGTAACCAAGACCATACCTAAGCATCGCACTACTCTTTTAAGCAAAACTCTGTAGAAACCTCAGTCTTTAAATCACAAGAGGGAGCAAAAAAAGACCTTTTGCCAGTCCTGCATTATGCTGCTCCTCCACCAAATGCTGATGACGGAACAGCCCCTGAGTCCCCCGAGTGTGCCTTGGTTTATAACCAGGTTAAATGATGCAGGGCAATAAAACAATCTATATTTAAATAGAAGTGAGGATTTCCTGCTCATGACCTCTTTGGCTCGGCTTTGGTTTCTGTGGCTGGGGATTCCCATAACTTGTGGTGGCTTTTTTGCAGCTCCCCTCCCCCTTGTTAAGGCTCAGGTATAACCTCCATTGTGTTTCTTTGCTACAAAACCAGCAGCATCTGGCTACGGATGGCAAAAGCTCTCCTTAAAGTAGCTAGGACTCAACCAGACTGGTTTTTGCTTTGGGTTCAACGAGTTTTTCCAGCTGTTCAGCCCTGCACCGCCTCACCTTCCCTGTCACCATGCAGTTTGGGATTTGGGAACCTTCACTTCTCTCCTTGCTGGCTGGAGGCCCCATCTGCAGTGCACAGGGGTGTGATTGAGCTCTGTGCTGACATGGGGGAAGGAACACAGAGGATGTGGTGGTTGGTTTGGGCCTTCAACTTGTGTCTCTTTTTCTGGGGCACCGCTGTGGACTCCTGCCTCGTTATTCCCCAGAACTGTGGGTGATGGGGAGGTCTGGGAGGAGCCCTGCAGGCTCTAAGCTGTCTCACACCCACCGAGCTTTCCATGCCAGCACAGAGGGAGCACCCAGCCGGATTAGCGATGGGAAATGGTGACTCCTGGGGGGTATCTCTGGCTTGAGGTGTGCAGCAAAGCCCCAGCCCCAGTGTTAGAAGCAGCACCCCTGGCTGATGTGCTGCTCCACCCTTTCCTGCTCTATCTCCTCTGTTTTCAGTGCCAGGCTCTGCTGGCGATGGTACGAAACCAGTTCTGAGAGGAGGACGAAACCAAGGGAGAAAACCAGGGGCCAGAAACACCAACAGGTAAAAGGCAAAGCTATTCCCTGCCTGTGTGGAGAAGCCAAGGCCGTCAGACCCAATAAATCTGCAGTTGCTCTGATTTACTGGCGAGCCGAGCTGGCTTCCTGCATGATTAGTTTTATTCTGCTGCATGGTCGTTAAGTGGTTTAGGTCTAATTGCTCCGAAGCTTTCTGTAGCTAAGAGAAACAGCTGCCCAGCAGAGATCCATGTGCTGTGTCCGTGTGTCCCTCGCCATCCCGAGCCCCTGGCCCAGCCACGCAGCCGGCCAGGACACCCTGGGGATGTCCCTCCCTGAGGATGAGCCAGCCCATCAGCATCCACCTCCCCGGACCTCTCGGAGATGCGCAGCCTCTTGCAAAAGGGAAGAGCAGAAATCTGTGTGCCTAAATAAAGGTGGGGCTTTGGGAATCTGGCAGGGAGAGGTTGCGAGCAAGGTCCTCCCTGGCTGGGGAGCAGCAGCTGCTCTGCTCCAGGCTGCTGCACGGGAGGAAGGGGCTAAAGTGGAGGCCTGGCTCCCTCTTGCACACCCTCCAGACCCTGAGGAATGCTGTTGCGGGCAGACTCCCCTTGAGGAAGCAGGAGGAAAGCTCCACCACCCTGCAGTCTCTGCTCTTCCCGGCTGAAAATAGCTTTTAGAATTCACATGGCTCCCCACATGCTGCATGGTCCCTCATTCCCTGCCTGGGGTGGGCGTCCAAGTTCTCTCCAGGCACCACCTGCCCCATGATCCAAACCCAGAGGTGAGGAGTGTTGGTGGCACAACAAACCCACCCTCCGTGCAAACTAAGTTACCCCCCCCAAAGCTAAGTGTTGCTTAATTATTCAACTCAGCCCTTGATCCCGATGCTGCAATGAAATCATAGCAGAAAAGAAGGTGAGGAGGAATTTTTAGGTGGTTTTTCCCTCCTGAGAGTGACAAAACACCCTCTGGCTCGTGGTCAGCCTGGACAGCCAGAGGTATCTGATGAGGACCTGGGGGGGAAAGCAGTGGTTGACAGCACCAGCTCTTTCTAAAACGATGTTTTGCTTGTTGAAGTAAAAAATGCATTAAGGACTTTGAGTTACATTCTTGAAACAGGCAGACAGGTGTTGTGCTGGGCTCATTTCCCTGGGGAAGGGGAATGAGGGATCCCATGGGAGGAGAGGCTGTTCGTTGGCTCCTTGGCCTGGGAGCTGGCAGAGGGACCTGCCTGCTTGGGACACCTCACGACACTCTTTCCCAGGCACATATCTTGGATATGGCTCTGGAGCCAGCCAGGAGTTTTGCAAGCAGCAGCTCTGCCCAAGTGACAACTCCCCAGCTCCGTAATTTTCCTGGCTGGCTGCTAATTAGTGCTTCTAGGTGCAGCTTCCAACATGCATCAGCCCCATTCCAGCCCCTCCCAGGGGGAGAAGCAGCTGGGTTCGGCAGAGGAATTTCAGAGCATCCTCTGGTATTAGAGGCTGATTGCTCTTTTGGGCTGGGAGAGGGGATAATTACCCACCTCTCCCATCCTTCAGCTCACGGAGGGAGCAGAGTGCTTAAAGACTTGCCTCCTCAATGGCAGCTTGAAACAGCCCATGAGGCTCTGAGACCCCCAAAAAGCAGCTCTTCCACCCCAGAGTCTCCAGGAAGAAGCACTCAAAACCTTAAAAGCTGAGAGCTGCTTCTAAAAGGTACTCAGAAATGTCTCAGCTGGGGCACAGGGCGAATTGCTGAAGGGGAGAGCGGGCTCGGGGCTGTGGGCATCACGTCAGGAAAGCAAAGCAGGTTTCAATTTACATCCAGAGTAAGGAGTAATAACAGGATAAAAACTTCCTTGTGCGAGACGCTGTTATTTGATTACGTGGCCAGGCAAAGCCCAGACTTATTTTACTCCCGGCCAGTGACGTCCTCGCTGTCATTTAGTCCTGAAGAATGAGCTTGAAGCATATTTAAATCGTGCTTTGTGTTTCCTCCCAAGTGATAGATATCTATATATGTATACACACTTTTTTTTTAAAAAAAAAGAATTATTTCAATGGGGACAAAAAGTCGTAGAAAGCATCTGAAAGATGCTCTAGGGCTGTTTGGGAGCAGCCTGAGAGCCATGGGACCACAGTCCAGGGAAATCTTTTCTGTTTCTTTTGCCAAGCCTCGCTGGCATTGGTGCTTTAGAGAGGGATGGTCGTGGGAACAGCTTTGGGTTTGGCCCGGGCGCTGGGAAAAACCCGCCTCCCAACCCCAAAGGTTGACTCTCGGCAGGGACTGGCTGCTTTGGGGGCAAATTCGGGCCAGGCAGGAGACCGTGAAGGAGGAGAAGAGCATCCCCAGCACCGCTGCGGAGCAAAACGCTCATCCCCATCCCTCCCAAACGCATTTGCTCGGAAAGCACAGAAACAGGAGCTCGCCGGCAAATTCCCCCTTTAGGGAGAGAAACATTCACCCAGCTCTCCTTCCCCTCGCCCCACTGGGGTCACTCATCCAGGGAAGGTCTCCCACATGCTGCCGAGGTCCAGGCTGATGGTTTGGGGGTCCTGCAGCCGCGACCTGCGCAGCTGCCGCTCTGGGGACGTGGTGCTGGCTGCGGGCTGTCACCGGGAGCTCAGCCCCGGCCCGGCCCCGTCCCCTCGCGCGGCTCTGCCGGCAGCAATGTGACAGTGACAGCTCAGCCCATGGATTTCTCCTCGCGCGCGTCCCCGGTTATGCAAGTGTGTTTTCCGTGTTTCCGAGCAAGCCGCTCCTCGTGTTTATTAAAAGCCCAGCCTGGGCGGGTGGAGGGGTGACCTGCGCTCGCTGTCGCATCAGCCGGGGACAGAACCGTCTCCTCTGCCTGTCTCGGTGGGGGGGGAAGATGCCAGATCGGGTGTTTCTGTGGGATGGGGAGGCTGGTGCCGCCGGGGGGAGATGCCTGCAGCTGGGGGGGAAAGCGCCAGGGGCTGGGGGCGTGGGAGCCTCTGCTCAAGGCCAGGGAGAGCCATAAAAGCTCCTTCAAAGCAGTGACCGTGGAGGGAAGGGGGATGCGGGGCTGGGGATGAGCCCAGCCCGGGCAGGGGGGTGCCCGTGAGGAGAAGCTGGTGGTCCCATCAAGTTGTCCTCCTTCAGGGCAGTCGGGGACTCTGCTGGGGCCCCCTCTGAGGGGCAAGGGGTGAGGAAAAGAAAGGCGAAACACCTCTTGCGCGACCCCACCGGTGTCATTGGCGGTGACCCCCCTCACGGGGGGGTGTGAGCGGGACCCGTGGTGGGGGGGTTGCTCTGCGGAGCCCTTCTCCGGGACGGAGCCGGGCTGTCCCCGGCAAACGCGGGGCTGCCTCCTTCCCCGTCCCCACCGCATCGCTCGCAGCCCGACACCGGGGGTCCCCGGCGTGTCCCCCCCCTGCCCATCCCGGTGCGGCGGCGGGCGCTTACCTGCCGGGAGGAGGAGGAGGGCGAGGAAGAGGAAGCGGCAGCAGCAGCCCATGGTGCCGGCGGCGCTGGCAGCCGCGGCGGGAGGGACGCACCGCCCGGCCCCGCCGCCGCCGCCCGG
>VZTA01008239.1:0-20191 GCA_013398855.1 Mohoua ochrocephala
TTTTTTTTTTCCAGAAGCAATTACTGTAAATATAAATGGCTAAGCACTCAAGCAGTATATTAACAATTCTAAATCCTTTTCTTCTGCTCTTGATCATAAAAACCCTTCTATCCAAGCAACAGTAATGCCCCTTTTTATAGCATAAAAGTATAAAGAAAGACCATCTGGGCTGGCATGTCTGCCTTTCTCATACTTACACAGATTCAAGGTGACCCCTTCCAATGTTTCAGACTCCCTGATCCCTTTCGAAATAACTGGAGACTTCTTCCAGCTTATCTTATTCCCAGGGTTTTTTAAAGTGCATCGGATGCACTAGAGATGATGGAAAAAGAGGAAGGAGGGGGAATGATTTGAACTGATACAGTTGCTATGACCCGTGTGCATTTCAAGCTCATTTTGAAACAAATTTGTCCAGTTAGAGGATAGTGACTTCCCATATTAAGATCAACAAGGGGGAAAAGTATGTAAGTGAGACTGACTTTCCCTGCTAAAGCAGCTTTAGACGTTAATCATGTGGTGACACAACATGCTTAAGTGTTGAAAAGACAGAACCCTGCCATAATCAAAGTGACACTGCAAGGAAAACCTGCTTTCAGTAGGGAAAAGCATTAGGTTTGTACAGCGGGCTTCCCAGATAAAACAGCACAGGGAATTGCAATTGTATAAATGTGTATAGGCACTCATAAAGACGGGGACAGAAAAACAAAGAGAGAGAGGCTTAATTTCCAAGAGTGGAGCAGGGAAGCTGGTTTATAACTCTTGAACTGAAAATAAACATTGAATGAATAATTATCAGACCCTGTGCCATCAAATATCTGTTCACTTCTGGTGGCAGACTTGCAAGAGGTTTAGTATTTTTACGCTGTTTCAATCACCGGATCACTTAATCCCATTTATAACCAAGAAGCAGCATTGATTACCTAAAATGGAGGGAAAAGTCCTTTTCTTGTACTTCAGGTGCACCAGGTTAAAGAGCTGGGAGCGTCAGAAGTCCCTGGCAGAGAAAAGGAAGAAGGTTATTAAAAGGTGGATGCTTTCAGGCAGCAGCACCTCTGAAGAGGTGCACCACAGAGGTGCAAAGTCTAGGAACACTTTAGGAAAGTACCCTTTGGATACATTTCCTTTTCTTGGGTAGCCTCAGAAGAAGAACAACACACACAACTACCCAGACACAGTGCGAGGCAGCAGTAAAGTTCTTTTTACAGGAAATTCTCCAATTATCCTAGTCTAATGGTGCATGTTTTTATATAAGGCAAGGTCACTCCTTCATAATCCACGTTAAAAGAATATTGACATCATAATGCATAACCACACAGGCAAGGAATTATAAAGACTGTATCAGAAGGGACAGGCATCATCCCCTGCCAGCTGCTGTTGAAGAGGTATCAGAGGCAGACCTCTGCATTTCTTCCCTTTCCTAAATTCATAGCACTGCCCTCACATCCTTCAGCACTGGTTTTACCAAGAATAGTCCTATGGAATTTTCATACCCAGTGAAAACACTGAACATAAGTGTGTGAAACAGACTAAAAGAACAGGTCAGGACCGTGTCATCTGCAGTAGAAAAATTACACAGATGAAGTTCATACATATGAAGTTCATACTTACGATTTTTATTTCAGCTACTTGGTTTCATCATGTTTTACAAAAACAGCCCACATTTTAAGAATTTTTTGCTCATCTTTTAACACCTGGCTGGTTGTTTTTCTTTAATTACATGAAAAAAGGCTGTGATGTTTACCTCTACTTCATTTAATAAGCAGTCTCTTATGCTGTAGCACAAAGCGTTAGGAAGTTACCCAGTTCCTAAAGAAAAGATCCTGTTGACATTGTTGAACTTACTCATGTTTCCTTCATATTTATTCAAGTCAACTCCTGTAACATTTCCTTATCCCAGATTTTCATTCTGTTTTACCAACATAAAGGCAACCCGTCACAATCTAAGCTGAACGTTTTGTATTTGCATGGGGGTTTTTTTTTAATGTTTAATTAGACACTTTAACAATGTCAAGTTGTTAGGCAACAATTTACAGTCAGGATGAATTACAAAGGAAGCTCCCAGATCACAAACGTCCCAGAGCTTTTGAATGGCTTCTCCACTTCTTCGTCCGTGCACGCTGCTGTGTGCTTAAAGGGTGACATCACTCATCTGCATTATTGTGCTGTACATTCATCAAAGTACTGATTAGAATCTAAAGGTTCTCAAATAGCAGCAGGATTTAGTAATTTGTAATCAGATACATAAGAGCGAACAAAAGGAAGTATCAGTGCTTTCAAAGGGAGTTTGTGACCTTCTGGTGCAGGTTCTGGAATGACTTTCTCTGCTGATTTTAAATTGTACCTGAATGGCAATATTCACAAGGCAGCTGGATGTATGTTGCAGGTGAGGGAAAGTCAAGAATCTACTCCGTAATTACATTTTGATGTCTTAGCACGTATTTAGGAGTATTAGTACATGAGAGGGCAGAGAGACACGAGCAGCTTAGTACAGCGAGAGTCTCAGATTTTTAATTTGCAGTTAATTTAATAACACACTAACACTTGTAGTGGTGATGTTCTGGTTTCCCAGGGGCACCCTGCTGCCTTGCTGCTGCTTTTCAGTCATTTGAGGCTTTCCCTCGATCAGAGATCCATAATGTGCATGTGTTGGACGCTACGTGATAAATTTAATGACAGCTGACAATTGTACATGTGTGGTGGGTATGAGCCCTCTCTCTCTCCAAGGCCATGGAGAAGATTTCAATCTACATCATTGATATGAAACAAGCCAAGCACTTTATTTCTATTTCCCTCACAAAGAAACCCATTTCAAGAGCAAATTTGTCTCCCTCTAGAGCGGCTCTCCTATCAGCATAAAACGCCAATAAATCATTCCATACTTGATTACTCCGGTGCACAGCACATCCCAAAGAAAGTTTACGGTTTCAAGTCAAGACACCTTTGTCGATGACCTCAAGGCTCTCGTGGATCCCAGGTGGAACCCAGCTCACGAGTTCCCCTCTCCCTTTCAGCCTCCCAGGCAATACCTGCTGCTTCCAGTGCTTCATGAAGTTATTGCCTTGCTTACAAAACGCAGGTATGTTTAAATGACAGGCAGGGGCCTTACTCCCACCCAGCAAAGCCTCTCTGGAAGGTGTGGATGGCGTATTTTAGGGCAGACACTCGGTCACCACCTCCCACAAGGATCCAAAAGAATCTCTGGACTTTCCGTCCCAGGCAGGGGCCCGCAGGGACCCCACTCAGCAGCTCGGAGCTGCTTCAGACTGTTCAAAATCGTCTTCAGCTGCAACATCCTCCCAAGGGCTGCTGCAGCAGCTGGGGCTTGCCAGAGTTCACAAATGGTTTAAACCTCCCTCCCGCCCGGCCTCAGCTACGTCCCAGGCATGCTCCCCCATGGAAGGCACAGCGAGAGGGTGCTGCGGGGGCCAGGCTCCTGCAGCTCAGGGATACCAAGGAATTCCCTCATGCAAGGCAATGGATGCAAGCCAGGGATCTGGCTCAGCACTGCTTCTTTCAGATAGGGATTCTCCCCACACACACTGCTCTCATTAAAGGAAAGTTGCCATGTGTCGGATAACCCGAAACTATCAGCGAGAAGGAACAGTGGGAAGCATTTCCTTCAAATGGCTGGATACCGTGAACTTTACTTAGGTTTTAAAAATTCCACGTCAAGCAGCTTCCCTCAAAATGCACAGATGTCCATTTGTGCAGCTCACGGGGTGAAAAGTTCCTGCATATTCCGGGAATACAGCTACTTGTCTGCACATCCTTGGATTTTGGAAACACAACTGGCTTCAGCTATTTCCAAAGGCTGAGTTCACACTGTATTGTAACAGATCATTTCAGTAGGTCAGAGAGAACAAGAGCTCAGGGTCTAGAAGGAAGGTCCCTAATGGGGGCTCTCAGAATCTCCTGTTGTTCTCAGCTGCAGCCCTGTTTTTCAGAGCTCTGCCAGCACCAGCAGCTCCTGCTCACAGAAGGGTCAGCAATTTGTTCCCTCGATTTTTGGCCATTTTTACAAAGCACAGAGTTCCCATTCTGCAGCCCACGTTCTGCCTTTGTTCCTTGTCATTAAAACTTCACTGACAACAGGCAGGGGTGTAAATGAATGGAGACTCTGCTCCCCTCTTCCGTTTCCTGAACTCCAGCCAAAATCATCACATTTCATACATCCTGAATAAAATCATAAATCCTTCCCCACGAGGAGCAGGGTGTTCCCCTTGGAAGTTGGCCTGCGGTTCCAAACCACTTCAGGAATACAGGCCAGGTTTCTAAAGCTGAAACTGAGGCATGTCCGACTTTTTTTGTAATACATAACTTTTGCTTCCTTTTCTCTGAAAACAATGCTTTGCATGCTTTTAAAATAATGTTCCCCTCTGAATCTATACACTTAAAATGTGCATAGCTGAGCTGCCAGATGTTATAAATTGTCCCAGCTCGACTGGACATGAGGAATCCATTCCGCCTTACGCAGGGGGAGGATGTGCAGAATTTCAAACCCATTTTCACATGCAGCTTTATTTATGCTAAGATGTTGCTGGAGATTAGTTGGGTCTGACCTTTATGATACATTAAAATACTTCTGTTTTTTCTCACAATTATCATTATTAATCTTCTCCTGGATGGTATAGCCCACGGTATATTCATTTATTAGTGAAATTAAATTTCAAGAGGGAGAACACTTGGGTAAAACATCCTCAGGCTTTTGGGTACTCTGAGGGAAATCATGTGTATAAATGAGCTTTTTTTTTCTGTATATACATGAACTTTTCCCAGAAAATAAAGAGGCAGCTACTTCACTGAAATTCTGGTAATTATCCTCATATATAATGTGAAAGTAATGATCTATCATGGCCCATAAAATAAGCAAAGTCCAGTAAATAAGCAGATCTTGCCAGAAGTCAGCATGTTTTTATAAAACCTTTACTTGCTGGGTTTTGACTGATTCAGTACAGCAGGTTCATTAAGTCATTAAATCCCTTCTGTGCATTAAAGATCTTCGGCTGTTCCTGGCACACACTGGCACCATGTGCACATTGGGAAATTCCCATCTCTCGGTGCAGGAATATCTGTTTCCTTTTCAGCTCGCACTGCAAACTCAGCACATCGTTCTGCATTCATATCCATCAGTGACTCGTGCCAGACATCTCATTCAGGTATTCAGAATTGTTTTAAACTAGAGACAATTTGTCCTTCGTCATATTTTACCTTCTTTTTCTTTTTTATATTTTTCCCCCATAAACTGGATGTGAAGGGAAATGCAAAAACACTGCAGAATCTATCTTATTATAATTCAAAACCAGAAACCCAGTAGTAACTATCTTACATGATAGGGCCTGGAGTTTGTGTTTCACTATTGCACTAGGAACAGATTTAGCATGTTCAGGATCAGGAAATTGAAAAAGCAGTTTAAAATCACTGTGCACCAAACCCTAAAGCTCCACCAGATGCAGGAGGGTCAGACTCAAATTATTTGACCTATTTCAGGATTCTTATGTGCCCTGAATGACAACGCTCCCTGCTGAGGATTTTCCGGCCTCTGGCACGGGACTCAATTAAACAAACATCAGCCAACCTCTGACCCCAGCACGCAGCTTTAATGCTCACATTATTTGCCCATCCATGAGGCAGAGAACTCTCAGGCCACAGCTGCCACCATAACTTGGATAAGGTGCCACAGAGAAAACTGCAAAACTTATGTCATGCAAGTACCAACCAATTTTTCTAACCAGCAAAAGGCTCCTTCTGAAGGAACACAACCTGAGGAACACTCCCACCCGAGTCTCAAAAAGAAATTGCCATTATTTTCTATGTCACGGTATCCCATAATCACCTGCAGCCACTAAAATCCACAGGAAAACACATCAAACTTTTAGTAGCATTGCTGGGAAGCGTGGGACAGACTTAGGGAAGCTATTTCCACAGCAATGCCCAGTGGCTGCCTGCAACTAGTTCATTCACACAGATCTCATCTCTGATCAAGCTGTATAACAGGGTCAGTAGCATTTGAAGGGCTGAGGTGTAATTCTCATGAGTATGATATCCCTCGTGCTCTGTGAAGGAAGGGAAAATGATTGAGGTTATCCACCATTGCAGAGAAATGTGCTGCCTGGTTTTAAAAGTATTTTACATTCACTCTTTTCCTGGCTCTCTCTACTTGCAACATGTCTGTGGTGAATTTCTAAAGTGAATGGGTGGGGGTGGTTTTATTGCTTCCTGGCCATAAATGAGAAAGCAAAGTCATTTTTAAAAATCAATTACCTGTAAAACATAGTGTCAGAGAGAAATATTTTTTCCCCCTTTATTTACTAAGGGGAGTTAAAATCATTTGCTCTAAACATAGTTTCTGTGGAAACACGAGTTGCCTGTCAGGGTCATTGTCGGTCACGGCAACTCTGCAGAATGAAAGCAAAGGTCGCTTGGTTTTGGCGTGTTTTGGCAAAACTGCCAATGGCATAAAATCACCCTAGCACTGGCATGCACATCTGATGGTGGCCACAAGGTTGTCCCCAGGGATAAAAAGCACTGCCTGCTTCCCGGCTGAGGTCCAGCTGGTGGCCACATACTCTTTGCATATCATTTACATATCTTTACATACATCTATACAGATATCTTTGTATATCCTGATATAAAGGAGATAGATTCACTCTTCACATGCCAAAAGTCCTCTTCATTTTGGAAACTCAGGTTACAGTCTGCAGGGAAGAACATATTGTAGCAGAATGCTGAAACCAACCTTGAGGGGCCCAGTCAAGCTGAAATCAAACTGTAAAGGTCTGTGTCAAATAAACATCACAGAAGTCTCCAGAGATGAAAGAACCTCTTCATTCCCATCTCAGAGAGAAGGGGTAGAAGAAGGAGAAGGATACCAAAAGATGCAAGCCTGTGCTCTTCCAGAAGGAATGTGAGCCAGCATTGCCTCCTGTGAGGATCTGTGGATTATTTACCACAGTCTAGCTGGCCCTTAAACAACACAAGAGCCTTGGAGTAGACACATGATGAATTTTCTCTCTCAAGTAGGCTACTTGAGCTACACTCATGTGGTTTTTGAAACAAGGAAAAGCACTCCAGGAAAGAACAATGTAAACCATATCTCAAATTTAAATATTTATATTTTCTATATATTGCACTTGAAATTCAGGCTGCATATAAACCACAGATTTTGGAGAGAAATTAGATAGTTATAGCTGGGAAATTATGACACAGAATTTAGTGAACACTGAAGAGCTGTGTCATACTATTTAGTTTCATCTTTAAAAGAAAAACTGCATGCCACACTGACAGAGATCATAATGCTCAGGCTTAAGGGGAAAGAAGATGATGGGGCTCTTATATTCACTCTTAAGTGAATCTGCAGCCAAGTGCTCTAAGGAAAAACACTGTAAGTCAACTCAGCATCTGCAAGATCAATATAATTCTTTGGGAGGAAAAAATTCTCTGTTTAACTTATTTTTCTCCCACAGGGGACTGTGTCAGACTGTTGCAGGAAGCAGTAAATTGCAGAGTTTGTGGACTCTGCTCAGGCACAACAAGAAATCATTGTAATTCAAGTGATGAAGTCAAAAACACAGGAACCCGGTAGAAAGTATTTTTCATGTTCTGAATTGCAGCTAAAGTTGTGGCCTCAAACTGTGTCAAACAAACAACACTGCCTGAGACACAGACCTGCAGAGCCTGAAGTACCAAGCTGAATATCCAGTCCTTACAGTCTGTAATGAGTTGAAGAGTAAAAAACGCTTTTCTTTTTTTCCATGGAATATTTCAGGACTCCAGGAAAGCTTCCTGATAGAAGACCCCTAATCCGGAGTCGTGGCTGAACTTACGTTCAATTGGTGAGGGTATGGCAAAGCTCTTAACTCGCTCCCAATTTCTGCGCAGGAAGAAGAGCTGTGGGAGAAAAGCAATATCTGGACAGAGAGAAAAGAACCAAAAAAATGGTGAAACCGTCCTGAAGTCATATGCACAACATCGCCCCTCCCCAGCAGAGGGGCTGGTAACACATTAATGAAGAGGAGTCTGAAAGGACAGCATTGAAATCGCTTTCTGTGTGTTATGGAATTGCCATTCCCCCTGGATAGTAGAGATGAGCTTGTTGGACAGACGAGGTTGGCAAGAGGGGGTTATAGACTGGATGGAGACATCACGAGATTGACCAGCAGAGGGGTAAGGAATGGCCTTTGGGGTGAGGACAAGAAGGGCATTGAGGGAAGGGAGAGGCACTCAAAACTGTGCTCTGAGAGTGCAGTCTTGGCAACCACACTCTGGGGGAGCTGCTCGAGGGAGGACTGTAGCTGTCATGCACAAGACACAAGGAAAAGCCCGGTCAAATATTTTAGCTGGATAAAAACTGCCCTATCATTGAGTTAATGTGAAACAGAACCAGCAAAAGGTACAACACAGGCATAGGTCAAGCTGAAGACAGAACTCAGATTATGGCTGACAGGTTAGACCATAGCAATATGTACTCTGATTAAGAAAGGAAATACTCCTCAGCATGGAATTGAGAGAATGCATCATTTGGCCTTTTTTTTTTTTTGAAAATGTTAGCATGGAGTACTTGATAGCTGCTGTGAAAATTTCCTGGCATGATCTTTAGTTGCATGATGAATGTCTAAGCTTAACTAAATCATCTTCAGAGAAACATCAGAGATAATGGTCAAAGCCCTGGAATCAGTTGATTTGATAACTTTCAGTGTCATGATTCTAATGTCTGATATCTCAGTGCTACAGGAGGTCAAATGACTGAAAGCAACTGCTGTCTACTTCCCCATGAATGTGGAAATCCTCCCTTTGCCATAGCCTTAACTTCCCAGTTCTTGCTGTGAAGCTAACTGAGCTGGCCAGAAGACAAGAATTCCTCACGAAAAACACTGAGGTTTTGGCATTTGCCATTCAGACAAAAAAAGAAGGGATTTCAAAATATTTCACCACAGGGAGAAGAATGTCTCTGAATTGGTCCAGAGCAGCACTGAAAGCACTTGTCCAATGGTGATTCAAGTCTGCTCTCCTCAGTTTCTGTAGCTGACTTTTCAAAGAAAGAGGGGAAAACATCCAAATCTTCCTTTTGGATTCAGCTGTTCTTCTGAATTAAATTAAAATAGGAGGCTAAATGTTTCCTTCTCTCTTAATGAGAGGTCATTATCTACGCATTCCTGAGATAAACTATGGGAAACATACAGCAGGGTGATTTCCAGCTGAATCAGTGAGGATGAAAGACGATGAGAAAAGTTTTTGTATCCAGTGTACTGGGCTTAACATCAGCTAAAGGCTGCACAAACTGCCAAGTGACTGAACACCAGACATAGAATCATTTAGGTTGGAAAAGACCTCTCAGACCATCGAGCCCAACTGTTAACCCAGCACTGCCAAGCCCAGCACTAAGCCGTGTCCCCAGGTGCCACGTACGGAGGCACGAGCGGTCACCGAACACAAACACGTCGTGCACGGCTGCCAGAGAAGCTGAGGCAGGAGCAGGACGCCCAAATGCCACGCAGTCACCAAGTTAGCAGCTAACACTGTGTTGGCACCCTCTGTAACCTGGTATTTAGCTCATGCTGAAACCAATCATGCTCTGGTGAATCTGCCTTGAGGAACTGCAGCTGGTGGTCCGGAAGAAAATGACTCTGAAATTAATCTGCAGCATCTCATAGCAAAGGTTACCGTTATCCAGCAAGGAGTGTCCCAGGGCAAGCCCTGCCCAGTGTTCTGGGAGACTCTCAGGAATGCGCAGGAGGAGGAGAAACTTTCCATTTAAATACCTTCCGAATGTTTTCATGCTTCGCATCCTCCTCCTTTCCCTTTCCCAGCCACTCTGTTCTCACAGCAATTGAGACTCTCCAGTGAAACTTGCTTAGTTGCCTGGATATTTTTCTGGATAAATTTGCCTCATGGTTAAACGGATAAGAAGTTTTCTATTTTAAATCCATCCTTGGAGAGATCTGCAGTAAAAACGAGGCTGCTTTTTTTCGTTGTACACCTAACTGCTGATGTCTGCATGCTGTTTCAGCCCAGGACATAGAATAATATATGTGGTTTTATAAGGTTACATAAAAGTTATAAATGCCTTGTGTAAGTATTTGACTTGTTCATAGTCAATGAGAACTATTTGTACACGTAAGGCAAGCAAGATTTATCCTGTAATGGGTAATCCTTTCTTCATTTAATAAATAATCCTTTATTTACTTTTCCTCAGTTCTCAAAGTCAGTCTTCAGAACCTAAAAAAAACAACCCATGACCTCATTACCTTCTCCCCTCACAGTGCTGGAAGCCTAGGGATGACTGAGCTTATGTTAACATGTTTGCAAGTAACCATTCAGCCTTTTTTTCCCTCTCCTTGAAAGAGCCCTTCCTACGAAGGCCATTCTGAGAACTGCCATGATGTTCCATAACACAGAAACCTCATGGGGCAGGACTGGAGGAGAAAAAAATTAATTTCAAAACCGAGCATGAGTTCTAGGATTAATTGCCAGGACTACCACTTGGTGTTTGCGTTTCACCAGTCTTGGGTTTAGTGTGACTTAAAAGTCTTTCTGATTTCAAACTTTGAAACCTCCCTGCTGCATGTCAGCACCATTTCCTAATCAGCTCCTTCAGCTTTGAGAAGTCCGCTGTAAAGGGAAAGAAATTCTGCCTGGACTAAAAGATTTCCTATCCAGATGAAAGCCCCTAAAACAAAGCAACAGCACTTTGCAATATATATCATCATAAACATTGACATGATTTATTTTAAAGTGCTTACTAAAATTAGGCTCCTAATCCCATGTTGAAGCATTTAAATCAATGTCAACCTTTTCCAAAATGGCAAGTATTCAACCAGTATCCCCTGAAATATATGGTGGTTTTGGTGACCAGCACTTTGAGATGTCAGGCTATTAATTTATGCAGCTATCTTTCAGCGTCCAATTTTGCTTGACCCATATTTCAAAGATGTCTTATAAAAGCTGGAGAAGGAAGAATTTTAAATCCTGGCAACACTGCAGCGGTTACTATCAATGGGGCCTTGATTTAGTAATAATGTTGTTGTGAAACAGATCATAAGATGATGTTGTTTAAAACGGGACAAAATAACTCGTAAGGCCCCTTTTCTTTTTGGTAAATTATGTACAGTGCTGCCTGTATTCCAGTTCCTGTAGCATGCTTCTGACCATCTGTTTTCCATTTTTCTTTAATTTCCATTCATGCCCTTTGGCCTATTCCCTGCGTTCAGAAGAAAACAGTAATTAAAGTTGACATTATCTCCTGTGCCTTTTCCAGACTACATAAATTGAAGACATTTAATTTTTTTTTTAATGTCCTTATAAGTTGTCTTGTATCTTTTACTACAAGATCAATCTTACTTTTTTGAGGACCTTAAGAACTGTCAATTAGTGACCAGTCACAGACTCCAGTTGACCACAGTAATGAAGAGGTTTGATTGTCACCGCATCTGATTTCCATCACGTCATTAGTACAGGTTTCAGTGAATATCTTTGTCCTTACTTGTCCTGCAAAAATTATCTATAAGAATACAGAGCAATAGAAGGCTTGCACTGTGTTTACAGCAAGCTCCTCGCCCTGCCAATACCCACATGAGGTGCAATTCAGTATGGGCACCATTTTTGTCCCACAAACTCAGAATAACTACTCGTTTTCTTTCACAGCTACAGACCAAAAGATCATTTCATTGCTCAGAGTAAACGGTGTATTAAAAAAAACCCTGTTGCCCTTTTAAACTGTTATACACTGAAAAGTACAATCATCTTGAGTAACCTTGGATGTGCTCTTACCAAAATCAAGCCACTTTTCCTGACAATGGCATCGAAGTCCTAAAATGCAGCCTTTCTTTGACACTGGAGTTGTGTTATGTGACCACAGTATTGTGCTCTGTGGCTGCCTTTTTGGGAGTCGTATATTTGAAATTTGACATTTCAATATATAAATCACCTCTGGGAAAAGGGAAACCGGGCTTTTAAAATCATTTATATGAACTCTTAAATGATTTCCTCAGTAAATACTGTCTTTCATAGCTCCAGATAGTGCACAGACACAACACACAGCACGCATGACATGTGTTTGCTGTACACCAAATAGTTAACTGAAAACACCTGGAGGATGATGCCCTCATACCAGCCTTAATAAAAGATAAATTGAAATTTAGAAGCCAGATGTTGGCTCCTCAAATACATATGAAAGATTTGCCTCTTAAACCAAGCATTTCTATGGGCCACAAAATACTTCAGAACCTGTAAAGGATGACAGGAAAGAAAAAAAAAAGGAAAGAAAAGAAGAAATGGTGACATAAAAAGGAGGTACAAAAATTTATCTCAAAATAATAATAAAACATAGAAAATGCTGTGCTATGTCATACTCCTGTCATTAATGGAGTCATCCTTCGGACAGAGAATTATACACATTATAGATGCGTGAATATGTGTCTCCTTATCGATTTGGTATATTTTCTTTGTGTTTTAGACACATTACCACTGTTTATGGTAATGGACTTGGTGCTTTCCTCAGTCTCACCTTCCTTTAGCAAAATACACTTCAGGTGTTTGGCACTTACGAAAAAAACCACAAAACAAATAAAAGCAACAAACCCCACAGAACAGGTTGAACAAATCAAGCTGCAATGCCGTCTGTTTAATCCTCCGCGCCGATTTCAGACAGCTGGATATAAAAATTAGTGCATTTTAAAACACAGATATTTGCTGTGCTTCAGTCCAGCACAGTGTAACTGCTGTTGGCAGGAACGAGAGGCAGCTTGGTGGAAAACATAAGCATTAAAACCAGCACTGGGCCTGGGACTGGAGTCTTCATGTGTCTGACAGAAGTATTGACTTCAGTGGAACTGCTACAGCGCTCAAAGCAGCACACACCAGTAAGGGCTGTGCCAAAGATATAATTACCAAAACCAGAGCAATAAAATATTCTAAAATAAGTTGGGTTTTTTTAATTTAATACAAACCTACTATGTCCAGTTTCCCCGTGTAGAGGTAAGGATATTATTTTGCAGTCTTCTGTGTTACAGCTGGTCCTAGAGTCACTTGATACTCATTATTTGCTGTTCCTGAAACATCGTGAAAACCTGTCAATATAAATCTTAACTCTACTTATGAAAAAGCTTCATAAGTATTGTGAAAGGGTTTTTTTCTAGTTTCTGGTTAGTGAACTGTGAAACAAAATTAATCTTCAGTGCAGGGCATAAGGAGTTTTTTAGCTTGCTAAAAAAAGGGGGGGTTTCCATCAGCTTTTCTTTGGTCCATCTCACAAAATCCTTTTCAGAAGCCTAAAGGGAAATATGTAGCTACTGGAGCCGAGTTCCTTATTCCTACATTCATCCAGTTGCCCAATATCATATCCTCTGCATATTTCATCTTTCCTCCCACTTATTCAAGGATATGAACAATACTGATATCTCCACTCTGATTAAAGCAGAGAGCGGATTCCCTTCGAACATGAATTAGTGCTACACAGAATGAGGATGTATTTAACATCCAGAAATGCAGCTTGTTTCTGCAATATTCATTGCATCCAGATCAATAAATCATTCAAATCCTGTGGGACTTCAACTTCCCGAGGTGCAGAGGTCAAGCTACAGTGGAACTAGCAAATATCAGTTTCACACAGATGTGCAATTAGAACATCTGTTTGTGTCTTCTCTGCCTATTAAGATGTTTGTTCTGTTAATTGTAGGCAAAACATAAGTAGTCATTGTGTTTTTGTTTTCGTTCTGACATGGGGAACTTTGCATCCTATATTCAACTTAAACAAGCTGTCAGCACAGCTTTCAGTCACTGCTGTATTTTTAATACGGAGTGTCAAGCTTGGTAAAAAATTCGGCTCACGGATGCTGGTTACCCTGAAAATACTTTGCTACAATTTCTGCCCTAAACAAAGAACAGCAGAGACTTGTCAGTTCGCTGAATCACCTCTTTTTTTTTTTTAATATAAGTTTAAATCCACCAAATTCCTGTTCTGTGGCAATAAAGGGAAAGTTGGTGGGATTTTATACAGGAGTTGATTTCATAATCTGATCTGTCTCAGCCGCCAGCCTCACAAACACCTACATCTGTGCTCAGCTCTGAGTCTGGGAGCAGCTTGCACATTCTCATCAGAACCTGTGCACCCTGCCAGCGTTTGCATCACGGAGTGGAAAGCGTTGTAAATGAAACACTATCCACGGTGGCAGGAGCCTGGCGAGCGGAGCCAAGGCCTCTGAACCTACTCATGCAGCACAAATATTTGCAGGACGGAGGTATTACGAGGCAGAGGAAGCAACACAACTGGAACACCAGGCCGAGAGTCCAGAGTCTTCTCCAAACTGCTGTTTACTTATGACAGGATCTTGGCATGCTCTTTAAGTTCCCTTTGTCTCCGTCCCTCTGTCCACCTCTGCAAAACCAATTAAGATCCAGAGATGAGAACCAGTTTTTCTAAGCACTAAGCTCATTATTATTGCTCCTTTGGGGGCAAAACTCCCTTGCTAAAGAGGATTAGGATGCCAATTGTCACTTATTAGAGCTAACAACACGCAAACTTCACAAATTCATGTGCTTTTGCTACCTCTGCTGTTGACAAATAGCTGCAGTCTCTGAAAAGGATGCAGAGTCCAACTCTTTGAATAGAAAAGCAGAATTTCCACGGGCTTTCTGGCATTAATGCTGGCCTCAGGTGCCCAAGGCAACAACAGATCCTCCTCCCTCTGGTATCACTACCCACTTGGGAAGGTACCAGACTGACAGAATCTTTGTTTGCTATGAGCAGACCTATAAATTATCTTCTGTTTCACCTGCCCTCTTAAAAGTATAAGTATTATTTTTCAACCCATTATTTCTCAAATGCATAATCATTAGAAATGTCAGTAAAATAATAACTCGAGGGTGCTTCCTGTTAAATTTCTTAATAACCACATCCTCTGCTAATAAACACCTAGGCCTTTGGCCTCAAGTTTATTTAGCCCAGGATATGGGTATTATTACCTCATTAAGAGGAAACACCCTCAAGATATTATTTAAGTACCTCCAGAAGGAAAAACAGCTGAATGAAAAGGATGTATAGGCCAGCTGTTTAAAATCCACTGGGTAAGGCAATTTCACATGTAAGTCACCAAAAAATAAAAACATTGGATAAAAATTACATTGGATAAAGAGATACTTATTTCTAACATGATAGCATGCAGTTACCTGTGTGTTTATGGGCAGAAGCTGAAGGTATGGGAGAGTTAAGGAAAGGCCCTGATTTAAATTTCCTGGGCCCTGAGCGTTTAGCAATACAATGATTATTACTGGCTTTGATATATTCCATTTCTGCTGTTATGCTGGAAAATGTTGGTGACACTTTGCTTGACTTCTCCACTTCAGAAAAGGCAGCTTTTAAATGAAACGTGATGAAGCTGTTCCTATAGCACCATTTCTTCAGCTCATGTACTTAAATCTCAGCATGTGGGCAAATTTTTGTAGACTCCAAAGCTGGGATATTAAGCATTATCATATCCTTTTGACTAGAAACTAATTTAAAATAAATCCTTAGCCATGTTTCCAGGACCTATTTATATCTTTCAGTAGTGCAGCATCACTTTATACATTGACCAGATAGGCACATGTTTTTCAAAACAAAAGTGTGTGTGTATATATATGTGTGTGTATATACATAATCTATTTTTTTTTTTTAATTTAATGATGAAACAACAATTATGTTTGGCAATTATATGAACAATTAGTCTAAGTGTTAGAGATGTTCATCAAGAACAAAATATTCTATATATATTCAATGCATATCATGGCAATATTCCAGTAGAAGCAGAGACGAGACAGAGGCTCTCACTTCCCTTGGCTGAGACCCTAAAAGAGATGGGAGGGACTGGTGACTGTGCTTGCCCAGTTTAAGGAGGCACTAGGGATTGATGGCTGTCCTGGCACACAAAAAAAAATCTCACCAAAGTAGCCATTAAGGAGGAGGAGAATAGTGGGAGGTTCCACTACAGGGAAAGAAACCAGCAGACCTTTGAGCTCTGAGCTTTTCCTGATCTTACCCATCAGTGTTTGCGGCATTAGGGCCTTGACTTTCACAGGCCACATCCTCATTTTCTTCAGTGTTCTTCTCCAGGGCCACACAGCCAGGTTCTGTAAACAGTGACTCCATTATCCGTGGACAGAACATGACCTCAGGCAAAGAGTATCCAGGAAAACCCACTTTAAACCACAGGTCCTGCATGAATGCAAGCGGCGAGCAGGGTAAAAATGTCGGTTTTGAAAAGAGTACAAAAATGTGGTGTGGAGAATATCTGTATCCATCAAAACGAAATCTTTTTTATAGCACCTGCCTCTCCAGCACCTGCCTTCATTTCTCCTCTAACACCCCAAAAGGAGATTTCTGTGGAAAAAAATGGTTTTGTTTTGATCTGTGTATCTACAGCACTGTGGCTTATGATTATTGAAGTAGTTTACAAAGTCAGGCAATGCAAAAGAAGCCCAAATAATCCTCTTTAGTGTCTGGCAACCTTCGGCCAGAGGATGTTGCAGGCTACCTTTGGTGCAATTATTCCACAGAAATATCACGTATTTCATATCTACTCACATACAAGAAAAAAGAAAAAAACAGTAAACAGGCAGCATCTGGAAAGAAAACGTTGGAAAAGGAGCAAGAAATCATTAAAAGTAGAAGAAGGAAAACCTACCTGAGTGCACTGAAACTCTGAACTCAGGAATTCATGAGTGAGCCCAGAGGACAGGCCTAACCACAGAATCACAGGATGGTTTGCCTTGGAAGGGACCTTAAAGCCCATCTCATTCCATCTCCTGCCATGGGCAGGGATACCTTCCACTGGACCAGGTTGTTCCATTTCCAGGGATGGGACATCCACAACTTCTCTAGGCAACCTATATCAGTGTCTCACCACCCTCACAGTGGAAGAATTTCTTCCTAATATCTAATCTAAACCTGCTCTTTTCCAGTTTGAAGCCATTCCCCCTTGCCCTGTCACTAAATGCCCTTGTAATTATCGAGATGCTCAAAATTCACTGTCAGCCGCTTCTCTCTCTTTGGAGTTTTTTATTGTTTCCGGCATTTGAGTCAAACAAGAAGTGTCTTTCTTATTTTTTTTCTTTATTTCAATATAAAACTGCCAAAATAGAGAAAGAGCCACATCTTGGCTCTCCCTCTATACCTTTGTCATTGCTCACTGGACTCTCAGCCCTCAAACTGTGGAACGAGGCATGAGCCAGCACAAGAAGTGTCTGTGGAATCAAACCCTGAAATTAGGCTTTCAGATAATGAGCTGATGTTTTCTGTCTCAAAAAAAATCCCCTGCAAAACAGGAAAACAACTCCTCCCTTCTGTCTCCCTACGTGCCCATTTTGGGAATGCGTACGATAAATGATTTTCGGCTTTTCTTGCAACCTCAGAACACTGACCTCCCAGCAGAGCAGTGGTGATGGACCTAAAGCATGTCAAGGATCCATAGGAAGCCTCTTGGTTTCCTACCTGAGCTTTTCCTTGCCTGAGCAGCACCCACCTCTGGCAGCCTCCCGGCCAGCATACCAGAGCCCTGAAGGAATGGCATGTTTGTAAACTAAACAGGAAAGAGGAATAAGCCAGACACTTACATCACCTGACAGATGTCTTTCTCAAGCATGCAAGTTCATTTAAGGATTTTCCATGGCATGTGTTGACTCAAATCAATAAATAAATGAAAAAGTAAATAAAGGAAGGGGAGGGGGGTGGGGGGGAAGAAAGGAAGGAAGAAAAGAATGAGAGAAAAGGAGAGAACGGGTGTCATGCTCAACATGTTTTGCACCCTGTAAAAAGGAATTAAGTGACTCGGGCTCCCTGCCCCCCCTTCTCCCTTTATGTCTGGAAGTGAGTCCTTCTGAAACACTATCGCTACTGGCAGCACAGCAACACATAATAACATGGTAGCGACACATAAAACTGTCAGTCTTCAATGGAAATGGATGGTTAGGCTGAGGGGGTAAACAGACTAAATCAATTTGAACATGCATGTTAAGGACTGTGAAAGGGCAGAGTTTAGTGCTGCTAAGCTGGAAAACATTTGTCTCTGTCTCGTTGTATTTCCCTGCCATTCAGCGGCATCCACCCACAGGCCTCTCGCTTGGCTCCAGTCAGACTCCACGGCTGATTAATGGCAGCTGGAGGTGTCCAGTAATTTCCTCACCTAATAATAAACTACAACCCAAAACAGGGGTTCCCCTCAGGCCCACATTTAACACAGCTCTACTTACTACCAGGAGAAGGCCAATTACCCCGTGTCTGCTCTCGTCTTCGAGACAGTGCACATTTCAGTGGCTTTGAGAGGTTCCGTGGTTGGCTTCGGGCACATCATCTTTGTCTGTGGCAGGGCAAACAAAGCTCGGGGAGAATCTGCATCACTCTTGTACAGGGATCATTAAGGGGGGAAAAAAAAAGCAGGGGGGAATGTCATTTTTGCAATGGGAAAATAGTCTCTCCTCCAACAAATCTTAACACCAACATGACCTTAAAAACAGAGGGACTTTCTTTGTCTTATCCTAATCCTGAGGTCACCAACACACACAATTATGATTTCAGTGGCTGAGGCTTAAGCAATCAGTCTGGCTCACCACTTCCTACCCAAGGGTGCCCAATAAAACATTTTATATGAAGACACATCCTCAACAAGAACTTTTCCAGATTTTGTTAGCAATTAAAGCAAAGCCTTGTTACTGAAAGAGTTGCATGGGTTTGTGTACTCAGTGTTAAGGCTACAAAGACAGTATTGTCTACGTGGGACATCAGATTAATTACATAGTATCACCCTTACATTAGTAATTCACTGGTTAAATAATCAATCATTTATACCACATGAGGAAATTTTTTTACTGTTATTTAGGTGGGTTTAACATCTCAGCTTCTGTACAGTTACCTGAGGGGATAAGGGATACAGATTTAGCTGTAGATTATTGATAGCAGTATTGACAGCATGAAATACCTTATCAATCCTTTAGCTGACAGCAATTTAATGTATAAACATGTGTGCAAAACACAGGATTATTCCTCATGCACCTAGAATACCCCCTTATCGCTCAGTCCTCCACATTCCATTCATGTACTATGAATACAAAAATCACTGGAATAACATTCAGTTTCCACTCTCCTGCAACAAAGAAGATGGGAAAGCTGAGTATCCCAGTTTCTTGGTGAATGGAGAATTGCAAGCAATGCAGACGCCAATATTTTTGCAGTAGTACTTCCTCACTATAGGAACAGGATGCACTGGGTGCCAAAAGGGAAGTAAATCGTGTCCCATACTGCTTGACAGGTTCTATTAATACCTGCAATTCGTGATGTCTGTCAAATTTTGAAAAGCAAAAAATGCATATGCCTATGTGCACATGAATGTGCCTCTCCACGGGAACAAATCTAATTAACATGTGGACACTGAGGGAAGACTGTCAGACACACACAGACCATTGCTGGCAAAGTCTGGTCACACAGGCAACTGCTGGCACTAGGGGATTAAAAGGTAATATAATGATTTCTTCAAAAGTCTTACGACAGCTTGGGAGGAAACTGATTTTCCAGACATCTGTGCAAATAGATTTTCCATTCTCTTCAAAGGTTTTTTCCTATCCCTCCCCTATCTCCCCTCCCCGAGGCACAGATCGTCAGGAAGAAATTTAAAACAGTTCTGGACATTGTTTTTATGCTATCCCTTCTACAAAGAGATAATGTCATTTCTGCCACAGATGTCACTACCTACAGCTTTGCACTATACTAGAAACTGAGTTGAGGAAAAAAGTGAACATGAAAACAAATGTAAATATGAAAGGAAATACAGTTAGGAACTGGAGCTTTTAATCATGTTAAAGCCATTCCACTAGAGGTGCTGGTACTAACCAGTAAATTATAAGCAAGGCCAACTTCAAGAAAAAGTTTTGAAAGTGGAAGAGGAGAAGATTTGCCTGTATCAAATAGTAAAACATCTTTTTTTTTTCCTTCTCCCACTGTTGTACTAAAAGTTGAGGCTAGAGTGTAGAGCCTGCACCTCCTCTCAGATAAACCCACCCAGTATTTCTCATCATGTAACTTTTCTTGTTTCAAGAACCTCTGTATGGAACAGGTCAAGCCAAGAGGACAAGTGATTACAGAGCAGCAGTGGAAACTCCCTTCCACAGACACAGAATTCCATGTAGAAGCACAAATTTCTTAAATTCAAGGCTGTGTGACGGACGATCT